>JAPDVR010000020.1:6097514-6282514 GCA_026230005.1 Gila orcuttii | reverse complement strand
TTTCCTAAAGCAGACGTGGTAGTGGGTATACAGCGGTAATTGGTTTGAGTTCCCCGCAAAGCAGCTCCCCACAAAGCAGCAGACGTGGTTCAAAGCGCGAAGATTGCTGACAGCCAGTTAAGGTGGCGACTCAACCTCGCATTAACGCGAGCAAAGAGAACTCCTAAATACAAATATTCATTAACTATCTAATTAAAACAATTAAACTACAGTGACAATGATAGACGAGGTACTCTCCCTGATTTAGTATCGGCACACACACATACACGTGAATCACAGGCACACAAATCATACGAGGCGTCCTTTAGTGAATCGAATCACAACAGCAGGTGCTCTGACGCAGCTATTAGAGGGTACCCCACCGATGGAAACTCCGTCACACTAGAATATATTGCAGATCACTCAAACAAACTTCCTAAAAGATTACAACGGCACCACACTAAAACTCACCTAAAGGTGGATGTAATTCCAAAAACACGCACAGCCTTGATGGCCTAGTGTCACTCTAAACAAGAGATAAAATGCAACGTCACTTCCATACTACAATCAAAACAACCAGCTGTACGGCAGAAAACACATACCTCTGCGGCCTCTTGGAATGACAACAAGGGGCGGGCTTTAGACAATGGCGCATCCCAGGGAGCATAAACGACGAGTCTATATACGCCAGGGGCTGTGCCCCATTGGTCATATACTTAACAATGGTGACGTGGCAACGAGTCACTCACTTCACCACATTAAGTTTGTCTAAATTAAAAGAAATGATTTTATTAAATTCAAAACAATGAAACAGTTCAGTTTCCTTAAAATATATCTGTTATGTGAACTTGAAAAAAACTCAATAGTTAATTTGACTGAACTAATTAGTTTAATTTAATTTTGTCCCACTCAAACCAATTCATTATTTTGAGCGTTAGGGTTTACAGTGTACATTAAACAGTCTGTGTAAATATATCTAAATATCACTTCAGATGCAGATTCTGTGCCTCTTCTGCAGTGCAAAGATGGATTCGGTTGAAATGGATATCATTTTAAATCCAATTCAGTAACACTTACACCAAACTTTACAGTTTTATTCCTATCTACATTCTGAAGGTTTTTACAGAGGGGTTTGTTCATATATAAGTTTCCTGATTTTATACAAAAACAAATTCCTGGCTATTGACAGTATTTCTATAGTGATAAAAAGAGAAATCCAAAATCCACTCTGTAAAAACCTTTGACTCTAATATGTCAAAAAATGAAAAGAATTTTGAACCAGAATTCATCCAATGTAAAGATTTTTTTTCAAAAATATATGCAAATTAGTGCATATTTAATTAGATCATGCCTCATTTGCATATTTAAACATAACATTTCAGAAAACTTGTAATACAATTTTTTTTTACAATTCAAAGTATGATGATATCTATTAGTTATTTATTGTTTACCCTATTGACCTTGGGTGTCTTGCCTTAAATTATACTTTTAATATGAAACTAAACCCGGTAGTATGTGGTGCATCCAAAATCGCATACTTCCCTACTATATAGTAGGTTAAAAAACAGAATGTGACAAAAGAATTATGTCTGAATTCATAGTACTCATAAAATTGTAGGGAAAAAGTACCCGGATGACCTACTTCTTCCGGCGAGATTCTAAAGTGTGCATACGATGGAAACTTTACTATCCCATGAGGCCACAGGAGGGGATTTGTGAATGGCAGTGAAGCAATGCAACTGATGCTGGTAGGTCACATGATAATACAAATTAAATGACAATAATATATAGAACAGTTTTTAGCTGTTGCAAAGTAATTGCTTATTCAAAATAAGTACCTACTCAGACTCCGTAAACCTACGCATTGACATTCTCTACCAAGTGTTAACCTCACGAATGGCACAGAGGTGAACTTAGAAGAAGAGTACACATAAAAAAATAAAAATAAAGATGTACCCAAATCCGAAGCCATGGATGAAAAAGTAAGTAAATCTCCTGAAAGCACACACAACGTTTTTAAATCTAGTGACACCACGATATATACAGATGCGAGGCCAAGACTGAAGAAAGGCATAAAAAAGGCCAAAAAACCTACAGATAAATTGTTGAAAATCATTTCAGCAGTGCTTGGAGTATGTGGCAAGGTATCAGGAATATCTCTGACTATAAGAGCAACTCTGTCTGTTCCCACTGTGATGCTGCACTGATTAACAAGCTTAACACCTTATTTGCTTGATTTGAAGTTGATAATATCATAAAATGTGCAACAATCCCAGCAGCAGAGACTGAACAGACACTTATATTGAGCACACTAGGTACAGTTTACATCGTGGAGGATTAATCCATGGAAATCTACAGGCCTTAAAGAATGTGCTGGACAGTTAGCTCAGGTATTCACAAGTATCTGAAGCAATTTGAACGATTACTGTCCAGTTGCCCTAATAATAATGAAGTCCTTTGAAAGACTGGTCCCTGCATATTAAGATCCACAGAGGATGCCATCTCTTTGACCATCCACACTATCCTGTCCCACTTGGACAGACAGGGCACATGTGAGAATGTTATATGTTGACTTTAGGTCTGCTTTTAATTCTGTTATCCCCACTCACTCTTAAACTTGATCTAGCACTCAGCTCATCATTATGTAACTGGATCTTGAATTTTCTGTCAGAGCGTCCTCAGGTAGTGAGATTTGGCACACCGCAAGGATGTGTCCTGCCTGAGCTTCATCCTTTATTCCCTTTTCACACATGACTGTGTTCCTAAACCTTCTAATAACATCATTGTAATGTCGGCCAGCAGCCATATCACCCTGTAGCCCAACACTGGTTGCCCACTGAAGCTAAGCAGGGCTGAGCCTGGTTAGTACCTGCATGGGAGACCTCCTGGGAAAACCAGGTTGCTGCTGGAAGAGGTGATAGAAGAGGCCAGCAGGGGGCGCTCACCCTCTGGTCTGTGTGGGTCCTAATGCCCCAGTATAGTGACGGGGACACTATACTGTCAAAAAGCACCGTCCTTCGGATGAGACGTTAAACCGAGGTCCTGACTCTCTGTGGTCACAAAAAATCCCAGGATGTCCTTCGATAAAGAGTAAGGGTGTAACCCCGGCATCCTGGCCAAATTTGCCCCTTGGCCTCTGTCCATCATGGCCTCCTAATCATCCCCATACATTCTGATTGGCTTCATCACTGTCTCCTCTCCACCAGTAAGCTGGTGTATGGTGGGCGTTCTGGCGCAATATGTCTGCCGTCGCATCATCCAGGTGGAGCTGCACATTGGTGGTGGTTGAGGAGATTCCCCCTCCTATGTAAAGCACTTTGAGGTCCCAGAAAAAGCGCTATATAAATGTAACAAATTATTATTATTATTATTATTATTATTATTAATGTTTGCGCAACAGTAAAACACAACAGTAGCTGCGTTTCCCTTACCCTTAAAATTGCGCAAATTGAAAATACGCCCAATGGAAACACGTCAGTTTCGCAAAAACTCCCTTATAAATCACAAAAAAGTTTTTACTCTGCCATGAGGTGGATTTTCAGGCAATTCGAAAAAGGAATATTTCGCAAAACTGCAATGGAAACTAAAAATGTATTTCTATTTACAGGTCACCTGACGTACCTAAAAGTCGATCATTCTTTAAAGATATATGGTGTGTTTGGACAAAAGACGAGACAGAGTTCTTCGTTAAACTTATAAAAGACAAAATAATTATGTAAATACTGGATTCTAAACCACAAAGAAATGCCACAATTTATCAAGACCTTGAAGCAGATATCGGGAGAAACACCAGAAACACCTAATATGTGTCGCTCACAAGTATAAGGGTCTTTCCTTGCCATTAATGCTTGGATAACACGCCTACATCTCCTTCCTTTAAAAATAATGGCCATTGCAGTGGCTGCGATATATGTAAACCTACCAACATCCGTTGCCATGATTTTTTGGAATGACTTATCGCAAGAGGAAAAAAACAAAAAAAAGTTTTAGTCGCATAACATCGGATAATTGAAACGCCGTCATTTCACAATAGTTTTTTATCAACATTTAGAAAATATCGCACACATTTTGCGAATATCAGTAATGGAAACGCGGCTACTGGTCTGATTACTAACAACGATTAATCAGCCTATAGGTGGAGGTACAAGTATGCTGGTGCTCAGATAACAACTTGATCCTCAAAACAGAGAAAGCCAAGGAGCTAATTATCAATTTTGGGAGATCACAGAAGCAGTAATACACTACAGTATTTATCAATGGAGACAGAGTGGAGAGAGTGTTTTTAATTTGCTTTAAGACAAATCATGTGCAAATTAATAAGTCAACACCATTGCTGAGTATTTTCTCCTTAAAACTGCAGTGAACCAAAGACAGTCTCAAAAACGCGGTTTGAAATCGCTGGTGTTTCTGACATCACAAACTTCCTTGTAACCAATCAGATCAACGTGTGATCGTCAACGAGTGGATCTCTGAGCTGAGTGAGTGAGTGGAAGCGGGGCTCATTTGCATATTCATAGAACCACATACACTAAATGTGGCAAGGGTGTAGAGTTACATTCAAGCTGTTTTAAGGCATTAAGACATTTTTTCAAGGAAAACATTTTTTAAAAATGTAATTTTGGTGATCAAAGATGAGTTTTTATAGAATTGTTGACTAAAGGGGGACTATAACATACTGCTTTTCTGAGTGGTTTCTTGTCTGCACAGCTAGTGCTAGTGCCACTGCAGTGGGTTATCCTGCGAGCACAGAAGAGAATCTGAGTTGAACTACCAGCACTAGCAGATATCTGTAGATCACATTGTCTGACGAAGGCTATCAGCATCTTTAAGGTCCCTACACATCCATACCATCATATGTTTAAACTACACCCATCTGGTAGGCATTAAGCCATTTTATTCCTGTACTTCAAGACTGAGGAAAAGCTTAATTCCCAGAGCCACAGATGCTATGAATCAAGCCAACACGCACTTTTTGACTTTCTAACTGTTCTGTAATCCCCCCAGGTCTGTAATCCAGTTTTTTTTTATGGTTGTGTATAATGATGTTAACTAGTTATCTTCTTTTTTTTTTTTTACACTGGATTTATTATATTTATTTATTAATTTTATTTGGTTATCTTATAGAATTGTATTGCTTCGTATTAGTATAATTTTTACCATTGCTTTTATTTATCGAATTATTGCATAGTGAGGAAGCTGCAAATGTTAAACTTAGTTGGACAGGGACAGTTGGACGCATAAAATATCAATTAAGAAATTCAATCTAATTTAATTCAATCATTGCTTCAACCGATTGGTTCAAAATGGCTGATTCAGGAACAAAGCAAGTGACTGAATTTATTAATTACTCATTGACTCACCTGATTCGTTCAAAAACACAGATTCATTCAGTAATAATACAGCCCTCTGTGTAGCTCGGAGAAGACGGACTACTCTTCTGTAGATTTGTTTGGAACTATATTCATGGAAAACAGAGCAAAAGTAAAAATAATATTGTGTCTAAAATGTAACTCAATGTTAACATGTTTGTTGAACTGTTGCATAAAATCAGTATCACATTTGCAATCGTGCTGATGTTCAGGAAATAAGCACTCTTGCTCGTGTGATATTGCCTAACGCACTCAAACAGATATTTTATCCTCATATCTCAGTGGTCAGTCTAACTGCACTTTAATAGGCTAAATCGTGCAGTGAAAGCAAGTAGCCTACTCTCAATGTGTAGTTTATTGTACTTGGAGGGGGAAAAAATGCTATTTTGCAATCTATTGACACACACAGCACAAACATCAAGCAGAAGATGTTTATCCATATATGTATATGACGAGCTTACACAACCCTGTATACAGGGCTCTCAAGTGTCACACATTGAGCGTGACAGTCACAGTATTTTGTCACGCACTCCCACCACACATTGTATTTCTCACGCGGAAAAACTATTTATAATATATTTAATATGCCGCAGCGCACAAAATTTCTCTGGATGCGCCGATCTCCTCTCACTATGGACCCGGCAGAAATCAAGCGTGTCTCCCCTGGTGTTCTCAGTCGAGCCCGCCACTTATCAGCCAATCAGAAAATAGCACTATTGTATCTGGGTAAGATTTAACGCAACAACCAATGAAAAAAAGCATATCCTGGAATTGTTCACATTATTCTGCTACAACATCTTCCGGAAGTTTCGTTCACCCACAGAGGAAACCACTGGAGCTAGAAAACATCACTTTGAGCACAGAGTAACCCATGATCCCCTTTTTTAATGTTACAACAAATTCACAACTTATTTGACACAATGACAACTTGACTGTTGTTAGAGAATGTTTCCCAGATAATTAGCATCAGTTTTTCATAAGTGTCTGTAACTTAGCCAACAGTTTTACAGCCTGTTCACTGACAACACCTGCTCAGAACAAGTAGTCTAGGCCTAGTCATATTTCCGTTACCACACGATGACTGACATATTGTCATGAAACACCCCCATTCCTGTGACCCGTCCAAGCGTTGAGCGCCTGTGATGACACGCTTCTACAGTTATTAACACCTACATCTATCAGAAAAAATAATGTACAATTATAATGTTGCAGGGCTGGCTCAGGAGAGCCGGCTGACAGATTAACTGATGCCTGTAAAACAGGATAAAGAACAGGAGAGTCTCGTCTGGTCTTTCACAGCTCTTCTGCTGTTATTTTTAATTTAACAACCAGTTCATTTCAGTTGCACACAATTGCTTTTAAAGCATTACTTCACATTCCTTTGTGTCTCTCTTCTATCACAGTGTCAAAATAAATTCCCTTTTGTCACTCGTTTGCCTCATTTCTTCATTTCACCTTCTTTAGTTAACAGAACAGACTTCTTATAATAGCATGACCAACACCATGAGAATTTAGTGTGAATTTACTCATAATATTCAAGGCAATTATGTGTTTTTTCAAGCTGTACTTGCTTCTTAAAGCTAATTCACTGTTATTTCTACCAAATGAGTGGATTTATAATGGATTCAGCGGCTTACACTTTCCTCAGTCTGATCACGTGACTAGTAAGCGCGCCAAACGCGATCACAGAGTGAGCTTCCAAGAGATATTTAACGCCATCTATTGACTCTTTAACACGAACAAATAAAAATTTGGTAACCAAAAAATAATACAGCACTTTAAATTCAGATTTTAAAAAATCTGACACTGAAAGAGAGCAGAAGCTCAAATAATCATCAGTATTTATCAAAAACACTAGAACTAGACACTAGTTTTAGACACTAGATCTACAGTTTTAGACACTAGAACAGATTTAGACAAAAACACTAGAAGAACAGAAAACACTTGAAGAACTTTTAAAGTTCAGCGTTCTGCTTTAGACTTCAATATTCATATCAATTAATTTCACATTTATTGGTATAGTGCTTTTCACAATACACATCGTTTCAAAGCAGCTTTACAGAAAATGCATAAATCCACATTCTGCTATCAGAGTTAACTGTCTAAGTTATGTATTTCAGAAATGTACATATACAAAATCACAGTTAGCTAAAAATGTATTAATTTAAGGCAGGAACAATTAGTTAACAAATGATTATGACATTTAGAAAAATGTAGCACTGGTGCATGTTGATTCAGAGTTTGCATCATCTGAAGTCTTCATAATAGGCTGGAGTTCAATCCAAACTGGAGTCGACATACTCTATAGTTACCTCAGGATGGGCATCACGAGATAAAACAGAGAAGCAAATAGAAAATAATTAGCGTAGCTGCTGTTCATAGCATTAAGCAAGAATAATCATGTGCATTTGATCTGATATAACCATATAAGGTTAGGAAATGCACTATATGAATGCTAGGCTAAAGAGATGTGTATTTAATCTAGATTTAAACTGGGACAGCGAGTCTGAGCCCCGGACATTATCAGGAAGACTATTCCAGAGTTTAGGAGCTAAATGTGAAAACGCTCTCCCTCCTTTAGTGGACTTAGATATTCTAGGTACTATCAAAAGCCCAGAGTTTTTTTACCTTAAAGAGCATGATGGATTGTAAGGCGATAGAAAATTTGTTAAATACACATGAGCTGAATCATTTAGGGCCTTATAGGTCATACTTTGTAATTGATACGGAAGTTAATAGTTAACCAGTGAAGAGACGCTTAAAGTTATATGATCATATTTTCTTGACCTGGTAAGAGCAGCTGCACTTTGCACTAATTGTAAATTGTTTATTGAGGATGCAGGACAACCAGCTAATGATGTATTACAGTAATCAGTACAGTACAGTACTCTAGAGGTCATGAAAGCATGAACTAACTTTTCTGCATCAGAAACCGATATTCCAGAGCTTAGTGATGTTTCTGAGATGGAAGAAGGCTGTTTTTGTAACATTGGAAATATGATTTTCGAAAGACAAGTTGCTGTCTAAATATAACACCCAGGTCTTTAAGTTCAAGTTCAAGTTCAAGTTCATTTTATTTATATAGCACATTTTATAACAGCCCCCGACTGACCAAAGTGCTTTACAGAACTATAAAATGAAAAGACAATAATACCATGCATAACAGCACAGCACAGATAAGTACAGTAAAGCTAAGAACAGCCTTAAACTCACCATCCAGACGCCAGAAACACAAGCAGAGCAAAACAGTGTGAAACATCTTCAACGGTTTCAGTCCACAAATATGAAAAGACAAACTCTTCAAAACTGGTTCAGTAATAAAATGACAGACGCGCTGATGTGAAGCTGGTCTGTAGAGTGAAGTGAAACTCTACAATCAAATAAAATCTTTCTTTCGGATTGATTCACATTCTCCAGATGTCAACTTCCTGTAGATCAATGGTGTCATTTTAACGTCAAACTGACCCATTACATGCTTGAGAAGTTAAAAACGTCTTAAAGCAAAGAATATTTGTTTATTTTAAAAATAGAATAAATGTTTATTTCGGAATAGAATTAAACATCTTAATGTTGAGATTCAAACTAACAACATTCAGTCTCTTTTTCCATAGAGCACTTGATGTCAGATTTCACTCTTTGAGGAAGTGGAATATAGAAATACATTAAAAATCAGTCATCAAAAATCTTGCAGGGCTGGATTTCCCAAAACCTTCTACCTTAAGCTGTAGGCTATACCTTATCGTTAATATGTGTCTCCCGAAACATTCTTAGTTAAGTATAGGCTTCTGTGAAGTCATAGTTCATACATTCGGAAAGTTGTTCTGAACCACTCTCAGCTGTAGCCTACCTATGACCCTTCACAGCATGTTTTACTCTTCAAAGTGTACACTTGCAGGTGTTGATTATAATAAATTTACCATTAGTTAGGTCCATAAATAATAATAAGGATAAACAATATTTAAAAAGTATATAATTATCTAACATCTGACTAATTAAAAATTAACCACAATACGTAAAATGTAGCCAATAAAAAAATTAATTGTCAAAACTCGTCTCGCAGTTGCTGAATGTCAACATGAAAAATTCTACACAATATTGCGAGCACGTAGACAGCGACGTTTCCGTATAGAAATGCAACGTGCCACAGACGTAAATGTGTTTAACCTGAAAATATGAAACCGAAAATATCCAAACACCAGACGCGCAGCCGGTCCGTCAGATGATCAGAAACAGACACGATGGAGCAATTGATGAAATCCGGATCATCTTTATTAAACTTACAACTGTACAGAGATACGAAGAACAATTTCAAAATAATTCTGTTTTTATTACTCTTAAATGGTAAGAGCTTCATATCTATTTGTTTGAATAATTTCGGTTTCACTTTAGTCTATAGCTACGTTTTTTTTTATGTGACATAATAATAATAACAATTTGTTTTACATTAAATTGTATGTCATTATATTTTAAATTAATGTTGAACTTGGTGTATTTTTGATCCACTTAAGTAGGGCTTAAATAGGCTACATTTGTGTATGAAATGTTATAATTATTATAGTGCACAAATAATAGCCTATACTTATTATAAAAAATAAACCTTGATAAGCTTCATTTACGTAAACCTTTATTCAAAGCGTCATTCCAAGGTTATAGTGTTATACGATATTTTTTTTAAAAACGCTACAGAGCCTATCTAGTTACAAATCATACCTGTCATTTGGCATATAATTTAACAAAGCATACAAGATAATTTATAAATAAAAAATAGGCTAAAAATTACAAAGATTAAATATATATATTTTAATGTGTATATATATATAGGCCTAATACTGTCACGATCACACACACAGACAACGTAGATCCAATAGCAGGTATTATTTATTAGGGGTAATCCGTACTCACATCCAGTCCAGGCAAGGGTCAAATTCCAACAAAGACAGTCCAAGAACATAAACGACAAACCACGAGGAAGCAACAACAGGAACGGAAGTGTGGGGACATTAAACAAGGACTCCGTAACAAACACTGACACAGACAGGGAATATATACACTCAGAACTAACAAGGTGACGGGATACAGCTGAGTGTGATAATTAGATGAGTGACAGACTAGAATGCTGGGAAATGTAGTAAATGCGAATGACACCGTGAGAACGAGGACCTCTAGTGATAACCCAGGGAAACACAACCAGACACTGTGACAGAACCTCCCCTCTACGGAGCGGCTACCAGACGCTCAAAGACAGAAAACAAGACAAAACAAGAATCCAGGAGGGAGGTGGAACGGTGGAGGATCAGGGGGAGGGATGGGGGGCCAGGTCCATGGAAGGGAACAGAAACAGGGGGTGATGGTTTAGCCGGCGGCCAGGGCGAAGCAGACAGTCCATCGGGCGGCCAGGGCGAAGCAGACAGTCCATCGGGCGGCCAGGGCGAAACAGACGACCCATCGGGCGGCCAGGATGAAGCAGACGACCCATCGGGCGGCCAGGGCGAACCAGATGACCCATCGGGCGGCCAGGGCGAAGCAGACGACCCATCGGGCGGCCAGGGCGAAGCAGACGACCCATCGGGCGACCAGGGCGAAGCAGACGACCCATCGGGCGGCCAGGGCGGTGAAGACCCCTCGGGCGGCCAGGGCGGTGAAGACCCCTCGGGCGGCCAGGGCGGTGAAGACCCCTCGGGCGGCCAGGGCGGTGAAGACCCCTCGGGCGGCCAGGGCGGTGAAGACCCCTCGGGCGGCCAGGGCGGTGAAGACCCCTCGGGCGGCCAGGGCGGTGAAGACCCCTCGGGCGGCCAGGGCGGTGAAGACCCCTTGGGCGGCCAGGGCGGTGAAGACCCTTCGGGTGGCCATGGCGGTGACGACCAGGGCGAAGACGACCATTCGGGCGACCACGGCACAGGAACAGAACCCGGCTCAGGAACAGACACTGGCTCCGGCTCAGCAACAGACACTGGCTCCGGCTCAGCAACAGACACTGGCTCCGGCTCAGCAACAGACACTGGCTCCGGCTCAGCAACAGACACTGGCTCCGGCTCAGCAACAGACACTGGCTCCGGCTCAGCAACAGACACTGGCTCCGGCTCAGCAACAGACACTGGCTCCGGCTCAGCAACAGACACTGGCTCCGGCTCAGCAACAGACACTGGCTCCGGCTCAGCAACAGACACTGGCTCCGGCTCAGCAACAGACACTGGCTCCGGCTCAGCAACAGACACTGGCTCCGGCTCAGCAACAGACACTGGCTCCGATTCAGGAACAGACACTGGCTCCGGCTCAGGAACAGACAATGGCCCCGGCTCAGGAACAGACACCGGCTCAGGAACAGACACCAAAACTGTAACAGTCACAAGAACAGACACAAACACAGAAACAAACACTGGCTCTGGCGCTGGAACAGGCACTGGCTCTGGAACAGGCATTGGCTCTGCCTCCGGCTCTGGAACAGGCATTGGCTCTGCCTCCGGCTCTGGAACAGGCATTGGCTCTGCCTCCGGCTCTGGAACAGGCATTGGCTCTGCCTCCGGCTCTGGAACAGCAGACACTGGCTCCGGCTCTGGAACAGGAGACACGGGTATGTCCAGGATCCGAGCCAGACGCTCCAGATAGTCCAGGTCCATGAAGGCAGACGGCACTGGCTCTGCCTCCGGCTCTGGAACGGGTACTGGCTCTGCCTCCGGCTCTGGAACAGGCATTGGCTCTGCCTCCGGCTCTGGAACAGGCATTGGCTCTGGAACGGGCACTGGCTCTGCCTCCGGCTCTGGAACAGCAGACACTGGCTCCGGCTCTGGGACAGGAGACACTGGCTCCGGCTCTGGGACAGGAGACACTGGCATGTCCAGGATCCGAGCCAGACGCTCCAGATAGTCTAGGTCCATGAAGGCAGACGGAACGTGAACTGTCTCTGACTGGGCAGACGGGACGTGAACAGTCTCTCGCTGGGCAGACGTGACGTGAACCGTCTCTCGCTGGGCAGACGTGACGTGAACAGTCTCTCGCTGGGCAGACGTGACGTGAACAGTCTCTCGCTGGGCAGACGTGACGTGAACAGTCTTTCGCTGGGCAGACGTGACGTGAACAGTCTCTCGCTGGGCAGACGTGACGTGAACAGTCTCTGACTGGGTAGACGGGACGTGAACAGTCTCTCGCTGGGCAGACGTGACGTGAACAGTCTCTCGCTGGGCAGACGGAACGTGAACAGTCTCTCGCTGGGCAGACGGGACGTGAACAGTCTCTCGCTGGGCAGACGGGACGTGAACAGTCTCTCGCTGAACAGTCTCTCGCTGGGCAGACGGGACGTGAACAGTCTCTCGCTGGGCAGACGGGACGTGAACAGTCTCTCGCTCAGGCATGGCCTCCGGGTCCTTAGGGATACTGGAGGTCTTCCTCTTCCTGCGCCGTCTCTGATGGCGACGGGCAGGCTCTGGACTGGACTGAATGAGTGGTGAACTTAAGTCTGGAGTAGACCTCACCTCCTCTGGTTCCATGAAGACTCGAGGTGGAGAGTGACACCTGGACTCCCCTCCAGTACCTCCTCTCCTATGACCTCCTCAGGTCCCTGAAAATTTTGCCAGCCGGGTTCCCTCGAATGATTCCCTGGGATGGTCAAAAGGGATTGAGGAAGCTTTCTTGACATCAGCTTCCTCTGTCAATCGGGCCCACAAAGCAAAGCAATCAAAAATGTTCATACGAGGAGGAATCTCCTTAGGTTGAGACTTCCCTCTCTGTTGTTTCCTCCTCTTCTCAGTCTCCATACCGCTGGATCGTTTGTGACGGAGTCCTTCTGTCACGATCACACACACAGACAACGTAGATCCAATAGCAGGTATTATTTATTAGGGGTAATCCGTACTCACATCCAGTCCAGGCAAGGGTCAAATTCCAACAAAGACAGTCCAAGAACATAAACGACAAACCACGAGGAAGCAACAACAGGAACGGAAGTGTGGGGACATTAAACAAGGACTCCGTAACAAACAGTGACACAGACAGGGAATATATACACTCAGAACTAACAAGGTGACGGGATACAGCTGAGTGTGATAATTAGATGAGTGACAGACTAGAATGCTGGGAAATGTAGTAAATGTGAATGACACCGTGAGAACGAGGACCTCTAGTGATAACCCAGGGAAACACAACCAGACACTGTGACAAATACACACACTGGGCAGGCCCTATATATATATATATATATATATATATATATATATATATATATATATATATATATATATACAGGTCCTTCTCAAAAAATTAGCATATTGTGATAAAGTTCATTATTTTCCATAATGTAATGATAAAAATTAAACTTTCATATATTTTAGATTCATTGCACACCAACTGAAATATTTCAGGTATTTTATTGTTTTAATACTGATGATTTTGGCATACAGCTCATGAAAACCCAAAATTCCTATCTCAAAAAATTAGCATATCATGAAAAGGTTCTCTAAACTAGCTATTAACTTAATCACCTGAATCAACTAATTAACTCTAAACACCTGCAAAAGATTCCTGAGGCTTTTAAAAACTCCCAGCCTGTTTCATTACTCAAAACCGAAATCATGGGTAAGACTGCCGACCTGACTGCTGTCCAGAAGGCCATCATTGACACCCTCAAGCAAGAGGGTAAGACACAGAAAGAAATTGCGGCGTGGCATGGAGGCAATCAGCCTGTGGCACTGCTGAGGTGTTATGGAGGCCCAGGATGCTTCGATAGCGGCCTTAAGCTCATCCAGAGTGTTGGGTCTTGCGTCTCTCAACTTTCTCTTCACAATATCCCACAGATTCTCTATGGGGTTCAGGTCAGGAGAGTTGGCAGGCCAATTGAGCACAGTAATACCATGGTCAGTAAACCATTTACCAGTGGTTTTGGCACTGTGAGCAGGTGCCAGGTCGTGCTAAAAAAATAAATCTTCATCTCCATAAAGCTTTTCAGCAGATGGAAGCATGAAGTGTTACAAAATCTCCTGATAGCTAGCTGCATTGACCCTGCCCTTGATAAAACACAGTGGACCAACACCAGCAGCTGACATGGCACCCCAGACCATCACTGACTGTGGGTACTCCAGTGCTGCTTATTTGTAGCCCAAGTCAGGCGCTTCTGCCGCTGTTTCTGGTTCAAAAGTGGCTTGACCTGGGGAATGCGGCACCTGTAGCCCATTTCCTGCACACGCCTGTGCACGGTGGCTCTGGATGTTTCTACTCCAGACTCAGTCCACTGCTTCCGCAGGTCCCCCAAGGTCTGGAATCGGTCCTTCTCCACAATCTTCCTCAGGGTCCGGTCACCTCTTCTCGTTGTTCAGCGTTTTTTTGCCACACTTTTTCCTTCCCACAGACTTCCCACTGAGGTGCCTTGATACAGCACTCTGGGAACAGCCTATTTGTTCAGAAATTTCTTTCTGTGTCTTACCCTCTTGCTTGAGGGTGTCAATGATGGCCTTCTGGACAGCAGTCAGGTCGGCAGTCTTACCCATGATTTCGGTTTTGAGTAATGAAACAGGCTGGGAGTTTTTTAAAGCCTCAGGAATCTTTTGCAGGTGTTTAGAGTTAATTAGTTGATTAAGATGATTAGGTTAATAGCTCGTTTAGAGAACCTTTTCATGATATGCTAATTTTTTGAGATAGGAATTTTGGGTTTTCATGAGCTGTATGCCAAAATCATCAGTATTAAAACAATAAAAGACCTGAAATATTTCAGTTGGTGTGCAATGAATCTAAAATATATGAAAGTTTAATTTTTGTAAAATGAGCCTATTTCCAAAAAAAAAGTGGAGTATCCTTTTAAATAGAACTTTGTTTTTTTCGTTTGTAGAACATTATTCTAACGACTTCACTCTGATATCATTACCCTGTAGCTACATCAGTAATCGTCAGTATAATCTGTATTAAGCAGTATATAATCAGTATTATACAAACCATAACTTTTGGTAACGCTTTAGATTACAGCCCGGAAAGACAAAGTACTGCGTAATTAAAGCAATTTTCCAGCGTAAACTTCGGTAATTATAGTGTACCTATAATGTACTTACAATATAAGTATAAGGGAACAATATTTTAAGTTTGGGGAATAAAGGGGTAACAACCAGGAGAATTAAAAAATTATTTATACTGTAAGTATTATAGAACTAATTCTACTATTATGATATAACAATCTTACATTTGGGATCAATTTAGCAAGAACATACACTGCGTACCTTTTTGAAATAATGGTGAACCAGTACATACTGTATAGGCTTTATAAATGCATAGATATGTACCCTGTAATGTTTAAAATGTAATCTTTTTAACAAAAGTGCACTGAAAATGAAAACTATTGCAACTTTTGCTTAATTATTGTGGAAAGATACTCTTGTTTCATGTAGTGGTGCTTGTTACCCCCTTGTTCCATGTAGTTACAGGGTAACAATAAAAATGCATACACACAATCTTATATCACTGACTCGGAAACCTTTATTTATTATACAAGTACCACTTACCCTGTAACCACATCAAACAAGATATATTTCCCAGTATTTAAAAAAATTGCAATAGTCTTAGCTTTTCTTGCCTTGAAACATGTTAGCCCAACTCAAACATCTGCACTTTTGCTATCAAAAAATAAATAAATAAAAGTATAAATGCATAGATATGTACCCTGTAATTTAAAAAAAGCCTATACAGTATGTATTGGTACACAAGTATTACAAAAAGGTACGCAGTGTTCTCGCTAAATTGCTCCCAAATGTAAGATTGTTGTATCATAATAGTAGAATAAGTTCCCCTTAGTTCTATAATACTTACAGTATAAATATTTTTTTAATTCTCCTGGTTGTTACCCCTTTATTCCCCAAACTTTACATATTGTTCCCTTATACTTACATGTAAGTACTTTATAGGTACACTATAATTACCGAAAGTTTCTCTGTAAATTCCTCTTAATTACACAGTACTTTCCGGACTGTAATCTAAAGCATTACCTAACTTTTTTATATATATTATTTACTTAATGAAAATCATCAGAGCAGGTCAACCATCATATGTAAGATTACATTAAATTAAATGGTTTTAAAAATATGAAATGTATTTATTTATTTATTTATTTTAAATAACCTCCCATGTTCTGGGAACATTATTTTATGATATGATCTATAAATATGACAAACTATTTTAAAACTGTTTGTGTTTGTCCCCCAGATGCATTTGGTGCCAAGACACACAAAGTGGCAGAGGGAAAACAGGTTACTTTGTCTACTGGTGAGACTGAAATACAGAGAGAGGATAACATACTGTGGACGTTTGGAGATGAGCGCATGCTTTTAGCTAAAATCCATTTAGATGATGACATCTTCGAAACATATGACAGTGATGATGGGAGATTTAAAGGCAAACTGGAGCTGGAAAGGTCTACTGGATCTCTCATTATCCATAACACCAGATCCTCACACTCTGGAGTTTATCATATGAAGATTACCAAAAAAACTGCAACCATATACAAGAACTTCATTGTCAATGTTGGCGATGGCGGTGAGTAAATTTGTGTTAATATAAACACACTTTTGAAGTACCAAGAAACTGTACCAGGTTTACAAGGCTGATTTTATTTGCTATTACAGAGCATTTCATTGTCCTCTCCAAATTATCCAAATGTACATATTTTCTTAAAGAAGCCAAATGGCGTCCTTTCAATAAAATGTGGAATTACTACCAACATTTGATCATGGTTGAAGTCCACACAACTTTTCCACAGAGGACACAAGACAAACAAAAAGTGCAGGCTGACATACTTATGGTTATGGAGAGCCCATGAAATCAAAATGAATTTTTTTAGCTTTTAGTATGAATGTGTTAGCCTTGATGTTATCTATAAGCAAGTGTGCTTTAAAACAATGGCAAAACTGGAATTAAGAAGATATTAGTGTTCATAACTTACAGTCTCTCACTTCTGGACAATACTGATTGTTACGATCTTTTTAAAGTCTAGGAGATGTTACACAACACTTATTTTATTAGTACTGCTGATGGATGAGTAAGGTGGAAAAGAAACCATGACAGACTCAACTTTTTTTTTTTTTTTATTGTCACAAAGCCGAAGCCACTAGTTCCAGTTCTGATGATAAGGAGTGCGCTATTTACAATGTTTAAAGATATAAATAATAAGCAAATAATAGGAAAGAGAACCAAACAGTGGCGCCAAAGAAAAGAACAGAATATAACAAAAACAACCCTTACGCTAAACCTAACCAAAGGAAAAGGTGAAAAGAAAACCGAAATCTTCAGTGCATTCGGCACTTAAATAAACTACCTTCCAAAACAGAACATGTGAGTGACGCTCACTCCTAACCTAGTGTATCTAAAAGATAAATACTACGGGCAACACCGCGGCATACTGACCTGTAGTTCTCTTTCCCAGAGAGCCGTATTACAGGACCCCACAGCGTTAAACTGGGATACACATTGAAACTATGATCTCTAAGACAGAAACATAATAAATACGAAGGTACATATAAACAGAGCATACAGCACCCAACTCATTCCACTACAAAGAGCCAGTCATCACTATCAGAATCTCAATTCACAGTTTTAGTAACCTCAAAACGCTACACGAGCTCATGGACGCTTCAGAGAGAGAGAATGAATGAAAACGCCATCCGTTTGAACCCAGCTGGACAACTCTGATTGGCTCCCAGGCGCCGCCCCAACGATGAGTGACGTCCCACTAGGCCAGTCACAACAGCCTGCAAGCCAAGAGTGAGCTAGAAACAGAAAAAGATAATGAGCACACGTGCAAAGTATACCAGCGTGCACAGACCAGTGAAAACAAAACAAACCCCACGTGGAACGTAACACCAAAGAATGTATATTGACAAGAAGTGAAAGCCAATAGAACGTTCCATTGCAACACCAGCGCCCAGCAGCCTACGCGTCCGCCATTTTGGGGTGAAAGCGACTCGGCATTCATATATTATACATATATTTAGTCCAGTGCAGAGGTCATTTTTAGGTTGAAATAATTAGGTGATTATTTTAACTCACAACAGTTAAGGTTATAGCAGTTAAAAAGAAGTTGCTACTTAACCAGGCTTTTGCCCCACATAACTTGAGACAGGGAAGTTCAAGGATTTAATTAATTAACGTTATATAACTCTCCATATTAAGTGTGACAGGTAAGAATAAACTGATCTCAGTTCATAAAGTTATAATAACGTTAGACCGTTTCCCAGGAGGTACACATAATGTTGCATACAAAAATTGTACTAAAATGTAAATGTTGGACAATAAAGATATAACAGCAATAGAATAGCTTTAGCGTAAACTGTTTTTTTTTTTTTTTTTTGCAGTACTATCTTATATTAATGACCGTTAAAGCAAGACTATGTAAACAAAAAAACACAGCCACTGTCCAAAGTGGCAATTAAAGTTATAGGATAACGGACACAGCAATGCAGCAGCATCATATTCTATAAGATCATCATGTTTGTAGCATGATCCAGGGGGTTAAAACGTACAAAATATATTTCAGGCCTATTTAAGCGGTGATTTAAGCGGAATCGTAACACATCCGGCACAGCTCCGGTAGGCGGAATCGTTTCACGCACCCGTTATGCATCTGTAACGGGATGATCAGGCGGTGCTGGATCGGCGCTGGCACATATCCGCAACAACCCCTAAAAACAGACCAGAAACGGCTTCGGCCCGATGTGCGTTTGGACTCAGGAACGAGCCCGTGAGGCGGATGCGGGCCAGACCCGGCTCTATTGTTTTGCGGTTGCGGCCCTGTTCCGTAACTAATAATAGTAGTGAATGTGTAAAGTTGCATAAAATGGAAATACTCACTAATGCAAGAAAAAACTACCTCAAAAAACTGTTATCTGTGCTGTTGTCCAGTAACTCCAGTTGGAATTTTCACCCCAAAATGGCGGCCGCGCTACCGAAGTGCCACCTAGTGGCTGTTACCAAAAAAGCATCAGAGTTTCGCCTCTTGTTCTTCTATACTCTTTGGTAACACTGATCAACGATTATAATGACATCATACAGTCATCAGGGTTTCTGCCCAATCAAATGCTCTCTAGAATCTGAAGAATTATGTTCTAAAGCCACGTAAAAACTATAAATTGCACAATAAACACAATGCGTGCTATAGAGACACATTTAAGATTTCAAAGACAAAACTATTTTTGACTTGCGTGAACGAATTGTTCACCAAAAGACGAGTAAAATGCACTAACAAAGTAAATGAGTCACTTTTGATTTCATGCTTACTTTAAAGATGTCACGATGTCACTTGATTTGAATTAAAGTAAAAATGTCTTAATAGTGCGTAGTGCAAACCGGAAATCCCAACTTCGAAAGAAAAACATGCAAAAAGTGAAACATTTAAATGACTGGAACAGTAGAACGAACAAACAAACTGTGTAAAACATTTAAATTCTGTTGCTAAAGCACATCAATAAGTTTTAGCAAACCTGTTTTCTTGAAAATAAAATAATGGAAAAAAAGTCTCTTTTATCAGCTGTGCAGATCAAGCATTCCTTTGGCCGACGAGACATATTATATTACTGACTGACTGACTGTACCGCCCACATACAGTAGCTCTATCTCTGCCTTTACCAACATGGTTTCTGTTTCTGTTCTGTTGTGTTTTGTTTTAGTGTATGTAGTTTATTTACTGGAAAACAATATGAACGAGTTCCAGGAACTGGGAAGGGTTCCTGCAGTAGAAAAACACATACTGTAGTTACACTGATCTAATCAGGAACCATTTACTGTTATTATTAAACGATAGTTCAACCAAAAATGAAGATTAGCCCGTGATTTACTCACTCAAGTCATCCTATGACATTCATCATTACGTTGGGCATCAAATTGAAAGGGTTAGTCATTCGCCGTATCGATGCGTTCGGCCGTCTGCTGGAAGTTATTTTAGTCGATAGTTTTAAATATAAATATTTTTATTACACAAATACATCTTTCCGCTTCAGAAGGCCTTTATCAACCCCCACAGAGCCGTGTGGAGCACTTTTATCATGGATAGATGCACTTTTATGATGGATAGATGCACTTTTATGATGGATAGATGCACTTTTATGATGGATAGATGCACTTTTATGATGGATAGATGCACTTTTATCATGGATAGATGCACTTTTATGATGGACAGATGCACTTTTATCATGGATAGATGCACTTATGATGGATAGATGTTCTTTTATGATGGATAGATGGACTTTTATGATGGATAGATGGACTTTTATGATGGATAGATGCACTTTTATCATGGATAGATGCACTTTTATGATGGACAGATGCACTTTTATCATGGATAGATGCACTTATGATGGATAGATGCACTTTTATGATGGATAGATGCACTTTTATGATGGATAGATGCACTTTTATCATGGATAGATGCACTTATGATGGATAGATGCACTTTTATGATGGACAGATGCACTTTTATGATGGACAGATGCACTTTTATCGTGGAAAGATGCACTTTTATGATGGATAGATGCACTTTTATCATGGATAGATGCACTTTTATCATGGACGGATGCACTTTTATCATGGACAGATGCACTTTTATCATGGATAGATGCACTTTTATCATGGATAGATGCACTTCTATGATGGATATATGCACTTTTATCATGGATAGATGCACTTTTATGATGGATAGATGCACTTTTATCATAGATAGATGCACTTTTATGATGGATAGATGCACTTTTATCATGGACAGATGCACTTTTATCATGGATAGATGCACTTTTATCATGGATAGATGCACTTTTATGATGGATAGATGCACTTTTATCATGGATGGATGCACTTTTATGATGGATAGATGCACTTTTATCATGGATAGATGCACTTTTATGATGGATAGATGCACTTTTATGATGGATAGATGCACTTTTATCATGGGTAGATGCACTTTTATGATGGATAGATGCACTTTTATCATGGATAGATGCACTTTTATGATGGACAGATGCACTTTTATCATGGATAGATACACTTTTATGATGGATAGATGCACTTTTATGATGGATAGATGCACTTTTATCATGGACAGATGCACTTTAATGATGGAAGAAGCACTTTTATCATGGATATATGCACTTTTATGATGGATAGATGCACTTTTATCATCGATAGATGCACTTTTATGATGGATAGATGCACTTTTATCATGGACAGATGCACTTTTATGATGGAAGAAGCACTTTTATCATGGATATATGCACTTTTATCATGGATATATGCACTTTTATCATCGCTAGATGCACTTTTATGATGGATAGATGCACTTTTATCATGGAGAGATGCACTTTTATCATGGATAGATGCACTTTTATCATGGATAGATGCACTTTTATCATGGATAGATGCACTTTTATGATGGACAGATGCACTTTTATCATGGATGGATGCACTTTTATGATGGATAGATGCATTTTTATGATGGATAGATGCACTTTTATCATGGATGGATGCACTTTTATCATGGAGAGATGCACTTTTATCATGGATAGATGCACTTTTATGATGGAGAGATGCTCTTTTATAATGGACAGATGCACTTTTATGATGGACAGATGCACTTTTATCATGGATGGATGCACTTTTATGATGGATAGATGCATTTTTATGATGGATAGATGCACTTTTATCCTGGATGGATGAACTTTTATGATGGATAGATGCACTTTTATCATGGATAGATGCACTTTTATGATGGATAGATGCACTTTTATGATAGATAGATGCACTTTTATGATGGATAGATGCACTTTTATGATGGACAGAAACACTTTTATCATGGATAGATGCACTTTTATGATGGATAGATGCACTTTTATCATGGATAGATGCACTTTTATGATGGATAGATGCACTTTTATCATGGATAGATGCATTTTTATGATGGATAGATGCACTTTTTTCATGGATAGATGCCCTTTTATGATAGATAGATGCACTTTTAATGATGGATAGATGCACTTTTATGATGGATAGATGGACTTTTATGATGGATAGATGCACTTTTATCATGGATGGATGCACTTTTATCATGGATGGATGCACTTTTATCATGGATAGATGCACTTTTATCATGGATAGATGCACTTTTATGATGGACAGATGCACTTTTATCATGGATGGATGCACTTTTATGATGGATAGATGCATTTTTATGATGGATAGATGCACTTTTATCATGGATGGATGCACTTTTATCATGGAGAGATGCACTTTTATCATGGATAGATGCACTTTTATGATGGAGAGATGCTCTTTTATAATGGACAGATGCACTTTTATGATGGACAGATGCACTTTTATCATGGATGGATGCACTTTTATGATGGATAGATGCATTTTTATGATGGATAGATGCACTTTTATCCTGGATGGATGAACTTTTATGATGGATAGATGCACTTTTATCATGGATAGATGCACTTTTATGATGGATAGATGCACTTTTATGATAGATAGATGCACTTTTATGATGGATAGATGCACTTTTATGATGGACAGAAACACTTTTATCATGGATAGATGCACTTTTATGATGGATAGATGCACTTTTATCATGGATAGATGCACTTTTATGATGGATAGATGCACTTTTATCATGGATAGATGCATTTTTATGATGGATAGATGCACTTTTTTCATGGATAGATGCCCTTTTATGATAGATAGATGCACTTTTAATGATGGATAGATGCACTTTTATGATGGATAGATGGACTTTTATGATGGATAGATGCACTTTTATCATGGATGGATGCACTTTTATCATGGATGGATGAACTTTTATGATGGATAGATGCACTTTTATCATGGACAGATGCACTTTTATCATGGATAGATGCACTTTTATCATGGATAGATGCACTTTTATGATGGATAGATGCACTTTTATCATGGATAGATGCACTTATGGTGGATAGATGCACTTTTATGATGGATAGATGCACTTTTATGATTGATAGATGCACTTTTATCATGGGTAGATGCACTTTTATGATGGATAGATGCACTTTTATCATGGATAGATGCACTTTTATGATGGACAGATGCACTTTTATCATGGATAGATACACTTTTATGATGGATAGATGCACTTTTATGATGGATAGATGCACTTTTATCATGGACAGATGCACTTTAAAATGAAAGAAGCACTTTGATCATGGATATATGCACTTTTATGATGGATAGATGCACTTTTATCATCGATAGATGCACTTTTATGATGGACAGATGCACTTTTATGATGGAAGAAGCACTTTTATCATGGATATATGCACTTTTATGATGGAAGAAGCACTTTTATCATGGCTATATGCACTTTTATGATGGATAGATGCACTTTTATCATCGCTAGATGCACTTTTATGATGGATAGATGCACTTTTATCATGGAGAGATGCACTTTTATCATGGATAGATGCACTTTTATCATGGATAGATGCACTTTTATCATGGATAGATGCACTTTTTATCATGGATAGATGCACTTTTATGATGGACAGATGCACTTTTATCATGGATGGATGCACTTCTATGATGGATAGATGCATTTTTATGATGGATAGATGCACTTTTATCATGGATGGATGCACTTTTATCATGGAGAGATGCACTTTTATCATGGATAGATGCACTTTTATGATGGAGAGATGCTCTTTTATAATGGACAGATGCACTTTTATGATGGACAGATGCACTTTTATCATGGATGGATGCACTTTTATGATGGATAGATGCATTTTTATGATGGATAGATGCACTTTTATCATGGATGGATGAACTTTTATGATGGATAGATGCACTTTTATCATGGATAGATGCACTTTTATGATGGATAGATGCACTTTTATGATAGATAGATGCACTTTTATGATGGATAGATGCACTTTTATGATGGACAGAAGCACTTTTATCATGGATAGATGCACTTTTATGATGGATAGATGCACTTTTATCATGGATAGATGCATTTTTATGATGGATAGATGCACTTTTTTCATGGATAGATGCCCTTTTATGATAGATAGATGCACTTTTAATGATGGATAGATGCACTTTATGATGGATAGATGGACTTTTATGATGGATAGATGCACTTTTATCATGGATGGATGCACTTTTATGATGGATTTATGCACTTTTATCATTGATAGATGCACTTTTATCATGGATAGATGCACTTATGATGGATAGATGCACTTTTATGATGGATAGATGCACTTTTATGATTGATAGATGCATTTTTATGATGGATAGATGCACTTTTATCATGGATGGATGAACTTTTATGATGGATAGATGCACTTTTATCATGGATAGATGCACTTTTATGATGGATAGATGCACTTTTATGATAGATAGATGCACTTTTATGATGGATAGATGCACTTTTATGATGGACAGAAGCACTTTTATCATGGATAGATGCACTTTTATGATGGATAGATGAACTTTTATCATGGATAGATGCACTTTTATGATGGATAGATGCAATTTTATCATGGATAGATGCATTTTTATGATGGATAGATGCACTTTTTTCATGGATAGATGCCCTTTTATGATAGATAGATGCACTTTTAATGATGGATAGATGCACTTTTATCATGGATAGATGCACTTATGATGGATAGATGCACTTTTATGATGGATAGATGCACTTTTATGATGGAGAGATGCACTTTTATGATGGAGAGATGCACTTTTATCATGGACAGATGCACTTTTATCATGGATAGATGCACTTTTATGATGGAGAGATGCACTTTTATAATGGACAGATGCACTTTTATGATGGACAGATGCACTTTTATCATGGATGGATGCACTTTTATGATGGATAGATGCATTTTTATGATGGATAGATGCACTTTTATCATGGATGGATGCACTTATGATGGATAGATGCACTTTTATCATGGATAGATGCACTTTTATGATGGACAGATGCACTTTTATCATGGATGGATGCACTTTTATGATGGATAGATGCATTTTTATGATGGATAGATGCACTTTTATCATGGATGGATGCACTTTTATCATGGAGAGATGCACTTTTATCATGGATAGATGCACTTTTATGATGGAGAGATGCACTTTTATCATGGACAGATGCACTTTTATGATGGACAGATGCACTTTTTTCATGGATGGATGCACTTTTATGATGGATGGATGCATTTTTATGATGGATAGATGCACTTTTATTATGGATGGATGCACTTTTATGATGGATAGATGCACTTTTATCATGGATAGATGCACTTTTATCATGGATAGATGCACTTTTATGATAGATAGATGCACTTTTATGATGGATAGATGCACTTTTATGATGGACAGAAGCACTTTTATCATGGATAGATGCACTTTTATGATGGATAGATGCACTTTTATCATGGATAGATGCACTTTTATCATGGATAGATGCACTTTTATCATGGATAGATGCACTTTTATGATGGATAGATGCACTTTTATCATGGATAGATGCACTTTTATGATGGATAGATGCACTTTTTTCATGGATAGATGCCCTTTTATGATAGATAGATGCACTTTTAATGATGGATAGATGCACTTTTATGATGGATAGATGCACTTTTATCATGGATGGATGCACTTTTATGATGAATAGATGCACTTTTATCATGGATAGATGCACTTTTATCATGGATAGATGCACTTATGATGGATAGATGCACTTTTATGATGGATAGATGCACTTTTATGATGGAGGGATGCACTTTTATGATGGAGAGATGCACTTTTATCATGGACAGATGCACTTTTATGATGGACAGATGCACTTTTATCATGGATGGATGCACTTTTATGATGGATAGATGCATTTTTATGATGGATAGATGCACTTTTATCATGGATGGATGCACTTTTATCATGGAGAGATGCACTTTTATCATGGATAGATGCACTTTTATGATGGAGAGATGCACTTTTATCATGGACAGATGCACTATTATGATGGACAGATGCACTGTTATCATGGATGGATGCACTTTTATGATGGATAGATGCATTTTTATGATGGATAGATGCACTTTTATCATGGATGGATGCACTTTTATGATGGATAGATGCACTTTTATCATGGATAGATGCACTTTTATGATGGATAGATGCACTTTTATGATAGATAGATGCACTTTTATGATGGATAGATGCACTTTTATGATGGACAGAAGCACTTTTATCATGGATAGATGCACTTTTATGATGGATAGATGCACTTTTATCATGGATAGATGCACTTTTATCATGGATAGATGCACTTTTATGATGGATAGATGCACTTTTTTCATGGATAGATGCCCTTTTATGATGGATAGATGCACTTTTAATGATGGATAGATGCACTTTTATGATGGATAGATGCACTTTTATCATGGACAGATGCACTTTTATGATGGACAGATTCACTTTTATGATGGATAGATGCACTTTTATCATGGATAGGTGCACTTTTATGATGGACAGATGCACTTTTATCATGGATAGGTGCAGTTTTATGATGGGTAGATGCACTTTTATCATGGATAGATGTACTTTTATCATGGATAGTTGCACTTTTAAGATGGAAGAAGCACTTTTATCATGGATAGATGCACTTTTAAGATGGAAGAAGCACTTTTATCATGGATAGATGCACTTTTATGATGGATAGATGCACTTTTATCGTGGATAGATGCCCTTTTATGATGGATCTATGGACTTTGATGGACTTCCCAAAAAAGATACCCATTTACTGTCATTATAAAGCTTAGAAGAGCAGGGGATTTTTTAATATAACTCTCATTGTATTCGTCTGAAAGAAGAATGTCATATACATGTGGAAGCAGAATAGTCTCAATTATAATTCACACAAGAAACATGATTCACACGTGCGTAGACAATTTCACATGCGTGAAACCTAATTCACGTACACACAAAAAAAAATCATGTGGGTGAAAAAAAATTATATTCACAAAAAGCAATTCACATGCGCAAAATAAAATTACATATTCATAAAAACATTTCACAAATGCAAAACACAATTCGTAGATATACAACTGTGCACAAAAACCTTTGAATGTTTAAAATGTACGAGAGTGTCCTTGAATTTGAATGTGCAAATCGTCATTCACGTACGAATCGCCTTGGAATCGTACAATTCTTGTGTGTGTGCATTTTTGAGACTTTCCTGGCAGCGCTTCACAGGTCCTTCTCAAAAAATTAGCATATTGTGATAAAGTTCATTATTTTCCATAATGTAATGATAAAAATTTTACTTTCATATATTTTAGATTCATTGCACACCAACTGAAATATTTCAGGTCTTTTATTGTTTTAATACTGATGATTTTGGCATACAGCTCATGAAAACCCCAAATTCCCATCTCAAAAAATTAGCATATTTCATCCGACCAATAAAAGAAATGTTTTTAATACAAAAAAAGTCATGTTCAAATAATTCAAATAACTTCAAATAATTATGTTCAGTTATGTACTCAATACTTGGTCGGGAATCCTTTTGCAGAAATGACTGCTTCAATGCGGCGTGGCATGGAGGCAATCAGCCTGTGGCACTGCTGAGGTGTTATGGAGGCCCAGGATGCTTCGATAGCGGCCTTAAGCTCATCCAGAGTGTTGGGTCTTGCGTCTCTCAACTTTCTCTTCACAATATCCCACAGATTCTCTATGGGGTTCAGGTCAGGAGAGTTGGCAGGCCAATTGAGCACAGTAATACCATGGTCAGTAAACCATTTACCAGTGGTTTTGGCACTGTGAGCAGGTGCCAGGTCGTTCTGAAAAATTAAATCAGATGGAACCATGAAGTGCTCCAAAATCTCCTGATAGCTAGATGCATTGACCCTGCCCTTGATAAAACACAGTGGACCAACACCAGCAGCTGACATGGCACCCCAGACCATCACTGACTGTGGGTACTTGACACTGGACTTCAGGCATTTTGGCATTTCCTTCTCCCCAGTCTTCCTCCAGACTCTGGCACCTTGATTTCCGAATGACATGCAAAATTTGCTTTCATCCGAAAAAAGTACTTTGGACCACTGAGCAACAGTCCAGTGCTGCTTCTCTGTAGCCCAGGTCAGGTGCTTCTGCCGCTGTTTCTGGTTCAAAAGTGGCTTGACCTGGGGAATGCGGCACCTGTAGCTCATTTCCTGCACACGCCTGTTCACGGTGGCTCTGGATGTTTCTACTCCAGACTCAGTCCACTGCTTCCGCAGGTCCCCCAAGGTCTGGAATCGGTCCTTCTCCACAATCTTCCTCAGGGTCCGGTCACCTCTTCTCGTTGTGCAGCGTTTTTTGCCACACTTTTTCCTTCCCACAGACTTCCCACTGAGGTGCCTTGATACAGCACTCTGGGAACAGCCTATTTGTTCAGAAATTTCTTTCTGTGTCTTACCCTCTTGCTTGAGGCTGTCAATGATGGCATTCTGGACAGCAGTCAGGTCGGCAGTCTTACCCATGATTGCGGTTTTGAGTAATGAAACAGGCTGGGAGTTTTTAAAAGCCTCAGGAATCTTTTGCAGGTGTTTAGAGTTAATTAGTTGATTCAGATGATTAGGTTAATAGCTCGTTTAGAGAACCTTTTCATGATATGCTAATTTTTTGAGATAGGAATTTTGGGTTTTCATGAGCTGTATGCCAAAATCATCAGTATTAAAACAATAAAAGACCTGAAATATTTCAGTTGGTGTGCAATGAATCTAAAATATATGAAAGTTTCATTTTTATCATTACATTATGGAAAATAATGAACTTTATCACAATATGCTAATTTTTTGAGAAGGACCTGTATATGTATACGCTCTAGGAATACGGCCTTGCTATGCATGCATTATTAAATGTTCTTGTCAGAATTAAAAGATTCAAAGACATAGTTCAATTTGATGTACACGTTTTATTAATTTGAAAGTTTCCGAAATCCTTTGGGAATAAAATATATATAAAATGACATGATTAATGTTCCTGTTACATATGAAGATCATGAACTGACGGTCTTAAAGGGATACTCTACTGGTTTTTCATATTAAACAATGTTATTCCCTTAACTAAGACGAGTTGATACTTACCTCTCTCGTCTCAGTGCGTGCACTAAATCGCTGTCTTGCGGCGAAACTTTGTTAGATCTTATCTCAGCCCTGTTCATTCAATACGTGCCCAGAAGAGAAGCGACCAAACACCTCCACGTTTTCCCTATTTAAATACAGTTACTAGAGTAGTGTAACTCGACCTAGGACAGTGACACAAAATAAAACGTTGCGCTTTTCTAAGCATGTAAAATGGATAACTATATTGTATGGCAGAATACCATAGCAAGTGCTTGGGAGCACTTCGACTCGGCGCAGTAATATCATCTCTCGTGAAAAGTGCGCTCCCGTTGCGTTGAAATGAGAGGGAGGAGGAGAGGGAGCGGGGGGAGAGGACAATATTGTCCTGTGAGACCTTAAGATGACAATAAAAAACCTGAGATGACAATATAGCACAAAACAATGTTGAATATATTGGCAACACTATACAATATGGTAATATAACTAAGTTAACATTAGTTAATGTATTAACCATGAGCAATACATTTGTTGTGGTGTTTGTTAATCTTTGTTAACATTAGTTAAAAATACAGCTGTTTATTGTTATTTTACAGTGCATTAACTAATGTTAACAAGATTTTAATTAAGTCTTAGTAAATGTTGAAATTAACATTAACAAAAAATAATAAAGGCTGTTTAGGTGCAGTTCATTATTAGTTCATGCTAACTAATGAAACGTTATTGTAAAGTGTTACCAATTAAGACAAAAAAAGTATAAAAGAGTATAAAGAAATAACATGGATTAAGATGTTTGTGACTGCTATCCAGATGTCACACCAAAGGGGAGTAATCCTGAAAAATACAGGGAAACAAGTGTTAACAATAATTTACCAACATACACAAATGGCAAATAAACAGTGGGTGCTCATTAAAATAGCCAGTGCTAAGAGAGCTAGGGTGGGTATTGACCACAGATGATTGTTTTGCAATCATTAGCGTGATTGTTGTAGCTGTGAGTGAGAGCTGTCTGTACCTGCAGCTAAAATACAACAAAACAACCATCATTCGTCTTCATTTTTGACACGATATGGGACATCTGATTACAACAGCATTTGCTTACATCAGTTAATAGTTCATAAACTATTGCATCAACTGATCTCAAACTTCTTTAACTTCTTTAACACAGAAATGAACGATTAACTGCACTTACCTCTGCTTCTTCTTCTTCTTCTTCTTCTTCTTCTTTCTTTTAACCCTTCTATTATCTTCATTTGTGTCTACACTCATTACCTTTGGGGTCTCCAGGGACCCCAGACAATAACATTTAATTTTGTAACAATATAATATTTTTTTTTTACAAATGTAATTTTACTCTGTTTATTAATGTTTTTACTCAAATAGGCTTTTTTACAAAAACAGCATTTTATGTCAAATTTACTTTATAAAAGACCCAGATTTCTAACTTTCATTTATGGGGATAACATGGATCATTTTAAATGATTTAATGTAAGTTTTTGCCCATTTTTTTTGGAAAATGCAGTTTTAAAATAAAATAAAAAAATACTTTAACCACTAGATGGCTATAGAGCTCCACTATATGCTATTTGCTATGTGATTAACCAAACTATATATCTTTTCACAAGTTTTTCCAGTTAGATTCATATCTAAATATTATAAAATCACAATTATAACAAAAAAAAAAAAACTTTGTCAAAGTTTAGCATTTTTTTGTACTGACAAAAGTTTTTCAATAATGTTACATTATGCTAGGAATCAAACCTGAACAAGACTCCAAATGTTGGAGTCTTTAGATTTTATCATTTATTTCAATCATCTGTTTTTAATATAATTTTACAATTTTAATTCGACAATTTTACCAACTGTAACAAAACAAAACATTACAGAAATTAACAGTTATATTACATATTGAGTAAAAATGCATGACATGAACATCAAAATGCAATGAACTAAACAGCAATAACAAATGAGCAAATAAAACAGTAAAAAAATCAAATTTTGTTAAAAAAAACAGTGAATGTGGAAAAAATCGAACAACTAGGAACAATAATTGGTGGTCATCTCATACAGTCTCGTTTACAGTGCACTGCAGGCAGGACGCATAGTATAGCCTTACAAATGTATTACTGTGTGTGTGTGTGTGTGTGTGTGTGTGTGTGTGTGTGTGTGTGTGTGTGTGTGTGTGTGTGTGTGTCTGTGTGTGTGTGTGTGTGTGTGCGTGTGCGTGTGTGTGTGTGTGTGTGTGTGTGTGTGTGTGTGTGTGTGTGTGTGTGTGTGTATATGTGGCCTGGTAAACCTTACGTTATGGGGACAAAACTGTGCATTGTGGATTTTTTTTTTTTTGCATTGTTGGAAGTGTGCCACTTTATTTCTGTCTATTTGATCTGCGTTGTTTCTTTGTTGTTTCTGATTTTGATGATGAATTTTGTATATTTATTATGCAGGGTCTCCAGGGACCCAAAGATAAAGAGTGTTGGCATTTTTGTCACGCTAACATAAAAACAGATATCATTCCAAAATATATATTTTTTTGGTAGATCTAGACAGTGTTAAGAGTCGTAGAAAGTTTCATACCATTTGGACAAAGAAAACTTTTTTTTTTTTAAATTGACCAAAAGTCATTTGCGGGTCAAAACCCCCCCGGAGATAATAAGAGGGTTAATGGCGGTTGGCAAACAACATTTAAGTGTGCATTACCGCCACCTTCAGATATGGAGTGTGGATCACAATAGCCTTTCCTCACTACCCTTAAAATAAATATATAAATAAATACATACATCCATAATAAAACCAATAAATAACTTCATAAATATCTAATAACATTATTAATATTCATACATTATCATTATTATTAAATACAACTTTCTAAGACAACTAAACTCATATCCTTCTACTAAGCCCTGTTTTACTCAAAAACACAAATATCGCTCTATACCCTACATGTCCTGAATTCATTTGTAATAGTTCCTTCATTTCAAATCGATTTTTTTCTTTTCTAAACCAGTTTTTCAGCCTCATCCTTTCCTCCTTATACTTATGACAATTTATAATAACATGTTCTACTGTTTCGTTAATATTACAGACCTCACACATCCCAGTTGCATGTTTCCCTATTAATTTAAGTGTACTATTCAATCCAGTATGCCCAAATCTCATTCTTGAAATAATGTCCTCTTCCGTTTTATTCCTATTATTTTCTCTCATACCTTCTACCCTCTTCTGGATACTGTAATACATTCTTGCTTTTGTTTCTTTATTCCACTCCTCTTGCCACTTCTTTCTCATTTCTTCTTTGATTATGCTTTTAACTTCCGCCTTACTATAACTTATTAACATATCTATCTCTGTTTTTTTGGTTGCATTTTTGACATATTTGTCTGCCATTTCATTTCCTTCTACTCCTATATGGGCTGGAATCCAGATGAATTTTACTACTACTCCTACTCTCTTAATTCTATAAACAGCTTGGGCTATTTCCAACAAAATATCATGTCTTGCTTCGGATTGCATGTTCTTAATACTGGTTAACGCACTACTTGAATCTGACCCTATTAACACTTCCCTAGACCTACTATTGTCAACCCATTCAAGGGCTAAGAGAATGGCTGTCTGTATATATCTTAATAAACATAGAATAATTCTCCTCTATATATCTACTGACCTGACTCCTATCAATACTATTCTCTTTTTTCCACTCTAAAAGTTGCAAATCTACCTCTAACTCCCCTAATATCCAAGGTGGAACATTAGATAATGGCACAGTTGGACTTACCGTCATATCTCCTATCCCTATCTCATCGACTGCATCCCTTATTATCCAACCAAAGCTCCTAATCTGTCTACTTTCCCTTTCTTGACATGGTTGTAACACCTTCTGAGTCGGGTGACTTTCCTTATGCCCTTTTAAATTTGCCCAGTATGTTAATGCTATCTGATTTCTTCTAATCTCCAATGGCATCTCATTCATTTCTACTTGTAAAGCCGCTACTGGGGTTGTTTTAAAAGCACCACAACAGATTCTCAACACCTGACTTTGAATAACATCCAAATTTTAAAGTTCTTGAAGCAGACTGGTAAACTGTACATCCATAATCTATAACTGCCCTAATTAATCCAATATAAACTACTTTCAATGAGGTCCTACTTGCTCCCCACTCTCTACCTCTCAGACATCTTATTACATTCAATATTCTTTTACATTTTTCAACAACTTTCTCAATATGTATTTTCCAGTTAAGTTTTTTGTCAAACCATATCCCGAGATATTTTAAACATTCCACTCTCTCTAGATTTTTGTCATAAAGTTTAAGTTGAATCTGTTCTTGATTTTTCCTTTGAGAAAAACAATTACTTTGGTCTTTGCCACTGAAAACCTAAAACCCCATTCCATTCCCCAACTCTCTACCTTCCCAATTGCCTCTTGCATCTTCCTCACTATATATTCTATATTTCTTCCCTTTTTCCACATAACACCGTCATCTGCAAATAAAGCAACACTTATAGATCTATCAACTCTACTAAACACTTCATTTATCGTAATTGAAAACAAAACTGGACTAACTACACTGTTAGACATTTTATTGTATTTTTGCGGTAACTTACTGGCAGCACTATTGCCAGTAAGTTACTGTAAGTTCCCCTTTATAGTAGCTTACCTGTAAATGTGTTTTACGGTATGATGCCCTTACTGTAATTTCATTTTACAGTAAGATGGCCTTACCGTGATTTAATTTTACAGTAAGATGCCCTTACTGCAATTTAATTTTACAGTAAGATGCCGTTACCGCAATTTTATTTTACAGTATGATGCCCTTACCACATTTTCATTTTACAGTATATTGCCATTACTGCACTTTATTTTTACAGAATTAATAAATTCCCAAAAAAGTGACTTGAGTCCATGTACATGAGCATATTCTTTATTCACTGTCACAATCAATTACATCCATTTTATACATTTATTGTGATGCAACATTAGGCAAGGCAGTTTTATTTATATAGCACATTTGATACACTTTGGCAATTCAAAGTGCTTTACACAGTAAGGAATTAAAATAGTCACAAAATAAAAGCAAGGAAAATTAAAGTGCCCCTATTATGTATTTTTGAAAATTACCTCTTATGTAGTGTGTAACACAGCTCTAAGTGAATGAAAACATCCTGCAAAGTTTTAAATCTGAAAGTGCACCGTATATAAAGTTGTCTTTCAAACGTAAGAGTCGACTCTGAGTCAATGAAATGAATTGTTTTTCAAACGAGTCATAAGCCGTTTCATTGTGACGTCAAGATGAAACATTAGCATATTGCCCGCCCACTTATTGCGCGCAGACACCACGGAAAACTTGAACCTCAAACACTGCAGCTGATTGCTCTGGATGCTGGATAGCATCATGTCGAAAAGACGCTGTGCTGTACAATGTGACCGTTAAGCCAGTTTTTTTTTCCACTGCTCAAGGACGAGCATGTGAAGAATCAGTGGTTAAAATTCATCTTTACCACAATACCACAGCAGTATATTCCTAAACTTTTACTGTGTTCCCTTTATTTTACTGACGACTACTTCTCAAATCTCTGAGTTCAATGCAGGATTCGAGAACCGCTTGCTCTTGAAAGATGGTGTTCAAATACTTAGTTTTGAGTTTTATATTGTGTAGGTCTCCTGCTAACTGGTCTTACTGAAATACTTCTGGTAAGCAGCTGTGGGACACTATTACCTAAAACTGTGTCTATTAATGCAGATTGTCTGTCGTTCTCACTACTTTGAGGAAAGGTTAAGCATGGAGCAAGGTTTGTTTTATGTTACATCAGTCCTTCACACTAGAGCTTGGCTAATGTATCCACTGTTATTGATACAGTTTCCATGTGTTTATCGCAATAAATTAGAAAAATACTCTGTATATAAATAAATAAGTACAAGTAAAATAATCGGTTTGTTGATGGACATGCACTTGTTAAACGGTTAGTTCACCCAAAAATAAAAAATTCTGTCAGTAATTACTCTCCCTCATGTTGGTCAACCCCGTAAGACTTTCGTTCATCTTCGGAACACAAATTAAGATATTTGTGATTAAATCTGAGAGCTGGATCACTCCTCCATAGGCTTCTATGGGATTGAAACTTGCCGGGCCAGAAAAGTTATTAAAGACATCGTTAAAATAGTCCAAGTGACTAGTGGCTCAATCTTAAGTTTATCAAGCAACGAGAATACTTTTTGTGCGCAAAAAAATAAATAAATAACGACTTTATTCAACTATTCATTTCCTTCTCTGTGGGCCTCTAGTTAGTTCACGTAGTGTAACTGCGCAGCGCTTCTGGCCCGGCAAGTTTCAATCCGATAGAAGCCTATGGAGGAGTGATCCAGCTCTCAGATTTAATCAAAAATATCTTTATTTGTGTTCCGAAGATGAACGAAAGTCTTATGGGGTTGGAACAACATGAGGGAGAGTAATTTTCAGAATTTTCATTTTTGGGTGAACTATCCCTTTAATGCTGATGCTGAGGAATTACAGTTGCAACATCTCACAATGTACCTCAAACTGAGTAGTGTATTACTGAGAAACGTCCTGCTCGAGTCGTCCTTACGATGGAGGTTCGGGTTGAATAACTAGTTCTTCCAGTGTTTCATTATTGGACTCGCGCTCGGATTGATATGGTCAAATCGACGTCATTGTTCGTCACTGTGTTTAGTTTACAGTGTAGGAAGCCTCAGGACAGCTGATGTTGTTATGGCAATGGGCGTTTTTGTTTTCGACACGTGCGCTGTACGCGGTAAACCAATCACAACAGACTGAGCATTCTGGCCAATTAGAGCAGAGTAGCTCGTGAAAAGGAGGGATTTAGAGAGATTGATTCATCTGACGAGTAGTTTGAGAATAATTGAAACGTGGTGATGTGCAAATGTATATTATGAGAATATTAAACAGTTTTTTGACCTTTGATGCATCTAAACCTGTTGTAGGAGACTGCAAAACAACAACATTAGGAAACTTTAAAATAGCATAATAGGGGCACTTTAAAACAGTTTTATAAGGAATTAAAAGAGATATACGATACAGTTATAAAATATATTAAAAGAGTAAAAAGATGATACGTAGATAAACATCTGGCAAAACACCGGCGTATCATATTTTTCACAACTCCCAATTTTACTCTGAGATTTTCCCATGGTGATTATACTGTGTCTGTGGTGTTCTTTCGGCGCGCCTAAGAAATACATTGGGCGTATCCAATAGACCCGATTTTTCACTAAAATCATACAGGAGAAGCTCTAGGACTGACTCACGGTGTAACCTCGGGTTCACTGCCACATCAGTCCGCACCCCACAGAACCTCGATTTTAATAACACATCAAACTCACTACTCTACCACAGACCCAAGTCATCAGCATGGTTTCATCTCTCAAATTCCCCAATTAAGTAATTTATGTTTGTCTCTTACCCAATTCGCAGTGCCATTGAGTTCAGTTTAGAATCAAAAGGAGAATTCAAAACTGAATTCATAACAAATCAAAGCAGAGATCATGACAATACGCAAAAAAAGCATGAAGCATGAAAAAGCATCCCAGTTGGTCTTGACTGGCCTCCATACCGGTAAACCACTGATGGCTGATCTGAAAAAACAAAACAAAAAACAAAAACAGAGAAAATGTGTGAGAAATGGTCATGAGTTTACAACATGAGGGTTACTGACAGTATTTTTATTTTTGGGTTAACTATCCCTTTAATTGCCTGAATGTACAATTACGTAAAAGGTACACTGAGTAACTTAATAGCCCTTCAAACTTAAATCTGAAATAGAAAGCTTTTGTAGCATTACAGATGTTTTTACTGTCACTTTTGGTCAATATAATGCATCCTTGCTGAATAAAAGCATTAATTTCATTCAACAACCAAAAAAAATAACATAATTACTGACTGAACAGAAGTGCTTTCTATTTCAGAAAACTTAAATGCTGTTCTTTTGAACTTTCTATTCAAAGAATCCTGAAAAAAAAGTGTACAACTGAAAATAATCAGAAATGTTTCTTGATTCACACAAGTGCTCCTAAAAATAAGTGTAAGTTGTAGAGCCCTTGCAAGTTATGCATTACAATGTTAATCACATAATGCATCTGATAGTTAGTCCAAACATATACTTACAAAGCCAAAGATGCTCAGTGCTGTGGCTCTTAAAAGAGCCTTTGAGCTGTAGTTAGCTCCTGTTGACACAGGGAAAAGAGAGAAAAAGAAGAAAACATTATTTTTCATCTATGATTATTGGCTAATATGACTATATGTTATGAACATGATAAATCACAGGTCTAGGATGACTGCTAGATCGATCACTTACACCGTCAATCAGATTACAGTTTTACCAATAATTGACAGAATTTCTAAAATATGTTGCAATGAATATTTTTCTATTAATCTATTAGTCTGCCTTTTCATTGCTTTAAATTCGTTACTATTTTAACATGTCATATTTCTGTCCTGTGCAGAGTGAATCCAGAATGTATGTAGCCGTCACATCTCTTACATCGTGTCTAACGTTACACTTTGTTATGAGAGAGCGCGAGAGAGTGCCTTTGAGAAAACGCGCTAGGCCTAACGTTAGGTCCTACTTCAAAACACCACACACATTTAACTGACGAGTAAAATATGCCATAACTGGTCGTTAAGTTAATGGGATATGAAAACTAAGTTATATCATTTAAAATAATGAAAAAAAAATACATTTATATCACCACACGTGTGCTGTTATATTTTTTTATTTAATTAAAAAAATAATAAAAAAAATAAATAAAAAAAAATGATTGCCTGTATGGGAACCATAGATGGGAACCAGTTGTGGATTTAAAAAAATATATGTATATTTATTGGAGAAAATGCTAATATAAAAATTACTCTGGTCTCTCACTAAGAACTGATTTGAAATCTTTCCATTCATGTGTTTTTTTTTTGTTTTTTTATTTAACTTTCAGCGTGTGCATATAGCTTATAAATGAGAATGCAGATTCATGATTTTCATCTGCAGAACAAGATGGGGGGGGGGGGGGGACTATAAAACATTATCATATGACATTTTAATATGCCTGAACCATAAATACAATATGCATATAGCCCTATAAGTAATACAAGTTGTGTACACAGTGAACAAAAGTGCAGTCATCCCATGAATTATAAGGCAATGATTACACCTTAATTGTACAGTGCTTATATGCCCATTCATATATACTGCAGAGATGCATTTACAGTAGCACTACTGCTTTTGCATAAACAGTAAAGTACTGCAAATACCCATATACAGTAAGTTACTGTAAATTTCATTAAAAATACCCACAATGCAGTGCATATTACAGTAGTTAACCGTAAATAATATAAATGGTATTTTACTGGGCTTTTTTGCGGTAAGTAACTGTAAAATTACGGCAAAGTCTAACAGTGTATACTCCCTTGAGGAGTTCCATTTTCCACTAAATACTTTGAACTCAATTCTGTCCCTACTCTTACTGCGATCCTCCTATCAGTTAAAAAGTTTTTGATCCAACTATACATTCTCCCTCTTATTCCCAATAGATAACTCTTAATCATAAGTCCTTGTTTCCACAACATATCGTACGCATTCTCAACATCAAAAAATACAGATAATATACTTTCTTTATTAATTTGAGCTTTTCTAATTTCACTCTCTAAACATATCGCCGGATCTATTGTGCTTCGTCCCTTTCTAAACCCTCTCTGGTAATCCTTTTTCAATTCCTTTGTCTCCAAATAATACTTTAATCTTTCATTTATCATTTTTTCCATAATTTCCCCTACATGTGAAGTTAAAGCAATCGGTCTATAACTTTCTGCCAAACTCAGATCCTTACCTGGTTTACATATAGGAACAATAATTGATTCTTTCCACTGTTTTGGCAAACATTCCACTTCCCATACCTTATTATATAACTTTTCTTTACTCTCATCATTTACATTTTTTATCATACAATAACTTATTTGATCATTCCCTAGCGTTGTTTTTCCCGATTTTCTTAAGACATTATTCAACTCACCCATTGTAAACATCCATTTATGGTACTTTCATTGTCCCCACCATCCTGTATTCACTTACCTCTGCTCAGCCATGAACTAGCCGAAAGCTGATGACGTAACATGCAGATAGGCCCGCCCTCACGTGATACTGATTGGTCGATTGATAAGCTTAAATCTGATTGGATAAAGAGTACGACTGCTCTGTTTTACGAATAAAGCGCTGCCAGGAAAGTCTCAAAAATACACACACACACACATCCAAGGCGATTCTTACGTGAATGACGATTTGCACATTCAAATTCAAGGACACTCACGTACATTTTAAACTTTCAAAGGTTTTTGTGCAAAGTTGTATATCTATAAATTGTGTTTTGCATTTGTGAAATGTTTTTTATAAAAATGTAATTTTATTTTGCGCATGTGAATTGCTTTTTGCGAATATAATTTTTTTTCACACACGTGAATTTTTTTGTGTGTACGTGAATTAGATTTCACGCATGTGAAATTGTCTTCGCACGTGTGAATCATGTTTCTTGCGTGAATTATAATTGAGACTATTCTGCTTCCATATATACACCTAGGATGAGTTCAGGGTGAGTAAATCATGGGCAAAATTTTATTTTTGGCCGAACTATCCCTTTAACATTATCTTTGGTTATTATTATTACTCATTCCTCAGTTGAAATGGCGAAGATCTATGGTAAATATTTGCATGGGCAGGTACAAAAGTAGAATCAAGAGCTTTAAAGCCTTGGCATCCATAAGTTCTTGACCAAACAAGCCTTCAATCACATATAAAGTGCTCCTATAAAGTGACTCGAGGTGTAATGATGCTCGAGGGGTTTTCTGAGAGGTTTAGTTGAGCTTCTTTGCAGGGCTGATTTAAAAAGACTAAAGACACAATGCACCGTTTTATTGTCCTGTACATGCATTTGAATTGTATAACTGTCATTTTATGGTTTCAATTTTTCTTTTAATCAAATTAAGTACATATTTGGGACTAATGTTATGCCATTTTTTTCAGAAAAGAAAAAAAAAAAATGGGAATCCGTTCCTCCACATGATATAGTAAACACTGGTAAGTGAATATTATGATAAATACACATTTTTATTCCTTTTAATCTGATCTATCAGCAATGCTTCTGTATACTTTGAAGTATTTTGTTCCTGTAATCTACACTGTTTTTGTTCATTTGTTTCTCTTTTTCTTTATAGTTTCGTCCTTCCTGTTTGCGGGTCTGGTTGGACTCGTAATACTGACATGTGGTTTTTGGTGTATGATGTGACTAACTAAAAATGTATATTTTTATTCATCTTGAGACAAGTTTGTTGTTGAAAAAATATATAATTTGTTCACAGATGTATATATATTGTTATAATCAAGTGGAATTCTTGTATTTTAATGTCTTTTAAGTGTCCAAGGGCTACTATCTTTGACCAATCAATTCACAGCTTCCGTGGAACTAGAAAATCTTTTAAAAGACTTTGGTCTCGTTTTGAAAACTTTAATTCTAGATTTGACAAAACAGACAGAGTTCGTCTCATTGCAGTTTGGTTTTAGATCTGTGATAACATTTTTTTCCCCGGTGTGGGCGTGGCCTATCCTGGGTATGTTACCATGTGAATATTTAACTTGAATTTTTCGATCTGAATTTGAGCAGTCGAATTTGAGATCTGAATTTGAGCAATCAAATTTAATCAACCTGAATGTATTTTATCTGAAATTCTGTAAGTTGATTTTTTTTTTTTTTTGTATCTGAATTTGTGAGCAGTGAAAAATAATGATCCAAATTCAGGTTTTTAAAATAGAAATCAAGGCCTATTTAAATTTCCGAGGTAAATTTGAAACAAATAAATTCAGATAAATGTTTTTCAAAATAAAATATTTCAAAACTAAGTTTTCAGTGGCTGTTAAATTTCAAATAGGTATGTCTCTTATTTGCTTCCATACATTTTAAGTGACCCAGTTATGTAGTCTCAAAGTGAATTTTAGAAAGCCTCCCTAATTTAGGTATTACTTGATATTCATTTATCTAATAAAAGGTAATTTATTTTAGTGTCACACAATTGAATTGATTGACTATAGCTAGCTATTAGCTAGCATTAGCACACTTTTAGCATCTTAAATCTAAGATTCAGACCGTTGAACAGGGCACCCCGGCCGGTGGTGGAGGAATCTGTTGAGACAATGCTAGTTCTAGTGGAGGGCAGGGACCTGACCCAGAAGGCACAACATCCCGGAGTGAGGTCAGTGCAACACTTGCCCAGAGGGTGCGTGAGAAGGCAAGGCGTCCTCGAACCCCCTGCTGACTGCTGGTGATGGAAGAGGGAGCTGAGATTGGTAATGCTTGCTGGCAGTGTGTTACTGTCAACTGCACACTCTTGTGAGAATGAGGAAATTGCTCTTTGGTTGAAAAAGTGGGTACATAAAACAAAAACAAACTTAACAAAGGATTCTCCAGGCCTCCACTGGGGGAAAGAAGAGCAGTCGTTTGTTGTTAATCATTTGTTGATTTGTTGTCATTTGTATTCATTACTTCAATGACTTTCATTGTATCTGCTTTAAATTATTACATTGTTTAAATGAATACATTTTTAGCTAACTGTGATTTTGAATATGTACATTTCTGAAATACATAACTTAGACAGTTACCTCTGATAACAGATAACTCTAAATTGTAATATAGACTCATGCACTTTCTGTAAAGCTGCTTTGAAATTATGTCAATTGTGAAAAGCGCTATACAAATAAACGTGAATTGAATTGAATGGTTTGACCCAGGGACCGTACAGTGACGTAGTTTCTGCATTACACCTTGGTCAAAAAAAAAAAAGTGCCTTGGCCTGGTAGACCTGCAGGAGCGCCATTGCTTGCAGGGCAGAAGTGGCCTATCCAGCAAAACCGTAAGCCTTACAGGTCCTGGATTGGAGACATGGGCGACCAGGCTGCACTGCAACTGCACGCTCCACCTGAGGGATGCCCATATCCTTTGGTTGCCCCAACATCGAGGGCAGTGAAAGTGGAGAAGGCTCTGAAGCAACTTTGGGCAGAAAAATGGGGTAACACTTCGACATTTCGTATTTGGAGCTACATGTCAACTAACTGTCATTAGAGTATTAGAAGACTGTCTGCTTCATATCTGCTAACACTTTATTGTGTTGGTCCCCCAAAAGATATTCTACTGACTATAAACATCTTGTCAACTTATTCTCCTAACCTGAACCCTAACCTAACAGCCTACTGACAGTCCACTACAGTTTACCAATACTCTAATGAGAGTTAGTTGACATGTAGTTGAAAAGTTACTTATAGTTAGTAGAATGTCTAAAGTGGACTAACCGAAAAAAGGTGCCTTCCATGACTTCATTACCTCCTCGTGCTCATCCGGTTTGGTGAAGTGATGAGTCCCAGTTTAGGACCCCAGTATATGCCTGATCTAAGGCTGTTCTCGTGATTCTTAATGTAATCAATCAAACTTTAATTCATGTAATAATCTTTTATTTTCATCCTGCTTATTTATATAGAAAGAAATAGCATTTTTAGGTATTTTTTGCGGCATTGTTAATTGTTATTAAGCATCTCTAATAATGTTTAAAGTTTAAAATGTTTAATTTCACAATCTATAGCTTTGGTTATATACTAGTATATGAAACATATAAGTTAAAGGACATTAATGGTAGTTCAAACGACTTATATAATAAGTGATATCTGATTTGTAACCAGGCACTAAAGCGATTACCCATAAAACGTGTTTTGAACTGATTGCTTGGGTCCTAAGCTGGGACTCATCTCTTCACCACACCGGGAAGAAGGGCACGGGAGTGGGGCGCTGTTGCTCAGTGGACCCCCGTCTCAGGGGTTCCAATCATCCAGTCTTGAGGGATTGGGACATGGTGGAGGGTTCCACTCGAGCCCGACACTCGCGACAGCCTGGGAAAGCATGGCCATCAGCTCTGGATCAGATTCGAACAATGTTACTCTTGGTTCATTGAGCCTCATCCAAAAAATGTCCTTAAAGATGAACTGAACTGAAAAAAATCGACGTTGATAACGTGTTGTTCATGACAATTAAAAGTAAATTAAACTAAACATTTTAATTAAAAAGATCAATATAGCTTTTTTTAAGCAACACAAAAATTGCGCTTGTTAGTATAAGAACACTGGCAGTTTCGATGATTTTTTTACAGTCTATGGGTAGGACACGCAAAGGTGCATAGACCAACGCTACTTTTGCGTCATCGAAGGGTAACGCCCCTTTTTGGGGGAAAACAAACGGATTCCTCTGAGAACAGAACTCGCTCGCTCTAGATCTGCAAAGTTTCTTGATAGCAAAAATGGCACAAACATACACACTCTCTTTGCCGGACTATTCAGACATCTACCACTATCTCGTGGAATCACCAAGTAAGTAGCTTATTTTTTTGTCATTAACACACTCACAGTATGACACACTAGACGATGAGGCCATGAGGGATGTCCATTGTGTCGGTTTGTATTTTGGTGAAGAAATTACTTTTTTTTTTAAATCTGATGGATATTTTCTTCATCTTCCGAGAATTCAACACCGGTAAATACACTATTATCTCAGACCATGCCTCTGTTCGATCAAGATAGCTTGTGAAATGATATATTAAAGATGTTAACCAAACCTAAAGTGATGGGAAAAGATGAGATGCCAGGAAAGATTAGGCTATAACAGTTTTTGCGTTTACTTGCATAACTTTTGTGTTGATATAGGCTATATATTTCCTCCCAGCTCTTTATTTCATTCTCCAAAGGTTCTCTGGGGACATTTTTCGTAGAAATTGTATGACCGAATAAAACTTTCTTGGGCAATTCAAAAGTTTTGCAAGTGAACGCAGAATAGAGATATAATTTGTTAGGATCATATAGACCAACGCTACATATTTTGCCGTACACTGTAAACCTTTTTACAACTTTCAAAGTCCTAGCACTTTCTAGACACAAGCAGAAAACAGCCAAGTCCACTTTAGTCCTAGCCTGCCACTATTTCAACAGTAAAACAGCCAAGGTAGCGTGCCTAGTGAGAGCTAATCACGTAGCTGCTAGCAGCTTCGTCTTTCTAACTAGTATAGCTAGTCGACAACAAAACTATGTCAATAGCTTAAATCCAGTTAAATATGACATGGCCTCATCGTCTAGTTTGTCATACTGTGAGTGTGTAATGACAAAAAAAATAGGCTACTTGGTGATTTCACGAGAAGTGGTAGATGTCTGAATAGTCCATATTTGGCCACTGCGTGGGGTCATTAATCCAGTTTTCGAACATTTCAAAGGGACACCTCTGTAACCCCGTATCCAGTAGCTTCTTTTTCGACCGGCAAAGAGAGTGTGTATGTTTGTGCCATTTTTGCTATCAAGAAACTTTGCAGATCTAGAGCGAGTTCTGTTCTCAGAGGAATTCGTTTGTTTTCCCCCAAAAAGGGGCGTTACCCTTCGATGACTCAAAAGTAGCGTTGGTCTATACATAGTTCCTACATGACGTCACAACATACGGGCAATTGCAGACCCGGCGCCATTTCTGTGGGCAGAACATTAGAAGAAGAAGCTGAAACGAGTTAATGTCGTGATAAAAAGTGAAAATGGTCATCTCCTGCTGGGTCAATGGATGTTCAAATCGTGCCGGAGGTTCAGTTAAATTTGGATTTTACAGTATACCCGTTATTAGACTTCATGAATGTGAGAAGACTAAGCTTTTGTCAGAACAATGACGGAGGTTATGGCTGGTGAGGATAAACAGGAAAGAAACTCCCTCAAAACAAATATAAGTTAACACTTTGCAGTTTGAATGATGTCCTGTATCAACAAAATGACGAGGTATTAAAACAACATTGTTTCCACTGTTTGATCGCGATCGCGCCTGCGCCTCTCTCTCTCACTCACTCACACACACACGCACATTCCAGCATTGCAATCTCAGATTATGTCCCTAAAGAACCCGCGTATAAAGTAGTTCCGCATTACATTAATTAATTTGCACGCGGGTTTTATTTATTTTTATATTCATGCACCGAACCATGACGCCCGTACCGTTTCGGTTCAATACGAACGAATACATGTACCGTTCCACCCCTATTCTTCAGTGTACAAATAAGTACATGCATATAACAGAAAGCACCGATGACTGTTTTAATGGGAACATAGGAATTAAGTTGTGGAGGCTATGGCTTTTTAATAGACATTTGATAGTCTAGCATCATGCTACATTTGCTATGATGACTAATTTTCCATTGATTGCACTTGAGCAAACGTCACCAACCCAACCCTCGGCAAACTGATTGTACGCCTTCAGTGATTTCCAGGCTCGGAATTGCTCACATGTGTAAAAACTCCTAGCCAATACTAGATAATGGTACACATGAAAATACTGTATCTGAGGCAAAGCTGCATAATCAGTGCTCAGTGCTTCCTTCATTAGCGCATACGGATCCAAACCATTTATGACTGAAATTTTCGCATTGTCTTGTGTTAATAGAGTCTCTTTATAATCTCTGTCATTTTGTCTCTTCATGATTTGCGTAACATTATAAACAGAAAGAAATATTCGAAATTTGCTTGTAAAACTCTGTAAGCACCGCAGATTATGCCATCAAAGATGGCGTCTCTGGGGAGGTCACGTGACATGAATTGGCCTGTGGGAACTATGTATAGGCAACAGCTGCATGCAGGTCCTATATACACAGACGAAAATGAGCCCTTTTAACGGCATGGGTTACGCATTTAAACTCAAAATATTGCATACAATACAAAATTGTGTCTAAAATATGCATTAGATTGTATTTGCAATGTACATAGTCAATTATTAATGGGGCAATAGTGGTTCATGGTGTTATAAGAGGGAAATGTTGTCATTTATTGTATCCAAGCACATTATGCATTTTAGGAAATAGAGACTGCTTATATATATATGTCGTGTGCATTTAGAGAAAATACAAAAACATGGTTGAGGTCCTGTGCGTTTTAGAAAATCGAGGCAGATAAATGGAAAATGTGATTGGACGAATTCATCCAATGGGATCGCTTGTTAAGTTAGTTGCACGCAAAATGTTAAAACAAAAACTGCACGGACGGATACTGCACAGAAACCTCTTACTATGGAACTGGCAGATATTTCTGCGAGTTGAACTCCCTCTGCATCAACAATGTGCCCTGAGACGATGAACATCATCAGCTAGCTTTAGGGTGAGTAGAGAGGGACATTTACAGACCTGCTGTGGTTTAGTTAGCAGCTAGTAAATGCAATATTATCGATCTGTGATATCGTCGGAGTCCTTTATTTATACAGTTTAATATGGTCGGAGTGATGGCTAGCTTGTGGAGTTTGACAAAAGTTCTTCCAACGTGTTTAGCTGAGCACTAGCCCTTTCCCTAGGTTGGATGTTTCGTATCTAGCTTGATTTTGTGGCTCAATTTCAATTAATGCCGAGTGTGTCAGTCTCCGTTTTGTTGAACGCTATGTACGTGTAAGTGAATGGTTGGGTCTTACATGCGTTTCATGAGGCGCACACACACACACACACACACATTTGCACACACATGCAAGGTCTCTCGCTCTCTCCCTCCCTGCCGTGCGCGCAGATTTTAACTAACTTCCGGTTAGTTAAATTATCACTTCCGAAATTAATTATCAGGAAATTATACAGGCAATGGAAGAAGAAAAAAAACATCTCAATGTCTATCGCGGTTAACGTTGTTCCTTTATTTATTTACAGATCTACGCTTGAAGATGAATGTGATCCCGTTCGGAAGCCATATGTACAAAATGCCTACATAACGTGAAATAAAGAAAAACGGTTTTGTTCAAGTGTTTGTGACCATGATTTATTAGCCAAAACTAAATGATTTTACACCTAGCTCACAATTCTTTATATATTGGAATATTATATGGTCATGTAATATTGAATGGATACGAAAATGACTCGAGGGGACATTATTTTATAGTATGGTTCCTGGGCTCATACTAAGAAGTATTTTTTGGATGGGTTATTATTCTGTTTGATGTAGAAGGAAACGAAAAAGAAGGGAAAAAATTATTTGCATATGTGCCTATATTTGAATCATTTTTAATAATTTTGGAAGATTGTGCTGTAGCCTACATGCATTTATTTATCTGTTATTTTTGATTGTATTATGTGTGTGTGTGTGTGTGTGTGTACTAGCCAAATATTTAAATCTAATGGATATATACATAAACATGTTCAAAATAAACTAAACTAACTAACTAAAATCACTAGAACTGCAGATAGGCTACTCAAACGATTACAATCCTAAAGTAGGCTATTTTAAAGTCGATTTTAGCCACTTCTTTTATCATGTCATATTGTAATTATATAGCGTAATATGTTATATTAAATTAATTATTATAACCACGTCCATGGGGCTGCTTTGACAGGGTCAACCACACACACCCACACTACTCTTAAAATGTTACTGTTATTAAACTGCACATATCTGTCTATATTGTTCATACTGCATACCCATGTGTTCTGCTCATAATGCTACTGTTAATACACTTCACATATCCTTACTGTAAACCATACCACTAGGTTAACAGTATACTACTGTCTACACTGCACTATGTCATTTACTATTTACTGTATATACTACACTACATGTCTATACTGTACTTTTTTTGCACTTCTGGTTAGACACTAACTGCATTGAATTGTTTCTGTACTTGTACTCTGCACATTGACAATAAAGATAAATCTAATTTAATCTATGGGGGGAGGGGTTGGGGCTTAAATGGCACGGAGGGAAGAAAGGGTGAGGGGAGAAAGGGTGGGGGGGAGAAAGAGCAGTGACAATTGAACAGTGTTATGTCTACCAATGTGATAATATGTTAAACTAATGACAAAAGGCACATACACAACCTCAAAAGAATTGAACAATCTTCAACTGTTTCATGTTTAAAACATGTTGAGAGGTTTAATCCAGCATCACCCCTACTGGATTAAGCCTCTCAAGCCTTCAGCTAAATTATTTAAAAAAATATCATTACCCCTAGTGGATAAATGAACTTCGTCCCTAAGAAACATTTGAGGCTTGTTAAATACAATTTGAGGGTGATGCACGATACCCCCCTGCATTCCCAAGACAAAGGCAGATATACAATAAAACAAATTAATTGATTTTATCTGTTCATTGATATAATAACATGACAATATAGGTATTACAAAAGGTTCATTTATTATATTATTGTCTCTTACAGTCAATGTGTTGCTTTCCATATTTTATACTATATTTGTAAATTATACTATAGCTACATGATTTACCTTTGTTGTCAGCCATGGTGTTTGGTTAAGTTATTAAGTGCAGCGTTTGTATTTGAACCTATGAGGAAAGAAAAATGAAAACGGCAACCATTAGTTATAGATGTTATTGTCCATCTATTATTTAACTTACATTTTATTTAACTGGCCAAAACAGACGCTTTTGTACAAAGCGATTTACTGAATAACTTTTTTATATGACTAATTCGGCCATTTCTCTTGGGATAGATCTTTTATTGTCCATTTATGTATCCTCCCTTTCACGGGGAAACGAACATAGACATAGGCCCTGTCCCAATATCTGCACTTGCGCCCTTGTGCCCCTCAATGCGCGTTCTCGCTAAGGGGTGCAAGGCCGTAGGGTGTCCCGATCCTCTAATAGTGTTCTCCAGGGGTGATCATAAGGGCACTTAATGCACCCCTTTCGCAAGTGCACATCAGACCTCACTTTGCTATGGGATATTACCCAGAATCCTTGTAGTGTTGTGACGTTTCGAACAGCTAACCAATGGGGGAGAACGGTTGCTATGGTGCTGTTCGGGAGCGGAAACTCCGAAGATAAAGGAAGCCGGTGTGGTGAAGTGGTTTTCAAGGCCGCAAAATTTAAAAATATTAGTGTTATTGTGTCACGAAATGTAGTTTTAAGAGTTTTTCAGTCGAGAATATAGTTGTTTAAAGCTCAAATCTGTGGTTTATTTATAAAGATAGCGCCTATTTAAAAATTTGATCTGACGTTTTCGGAGTTCCAGGGATCAGCGGGGGCTCAGCGCTCATGTACCCCGCCTGGAACAGCCTTACCTCGGCTAGTCATTCTGACGTTTCCCGCGGGCTCTGTGTCTAGTGGTTAAACACGAGCTATAAATCGGCTTGTGTATATCTAATGGCCGATCTTTGGTTTCATTAATCTATGATTTGTTCCCTGGCAAATCGTTTTGGCTGAGGGCAAAGTGAAGTTTCATAACTTTATATATTTAGGCTATTTAACGGTAACGTTGTAACATTAGACTTATGTTTGACTGAATCTTTTAACTTGCTTTATTTCTTGACTTATATAGCTTCTTATACTTTTTAGGCTACTTATACCTTAATAATGGCCATTATTGATCAATAAAACTGAAATTTAACAAAAAGAGACAGGGTTGTGTCATTTTATTTCATATAACCTGTGTAAGACTATTTTAATATATAGCCTATATATCACCAACACGTCATGTATTTTTTCATGTATGGGATGGGAAGAATTTCATATATCAATTTCCATAATAACATAATTAAAATTGTTTCGAATCGCTGTGAATACGGTAAGGCAGTATAAGCTCAGGTAAACCTCAATCACAATTTATCTTATCACAATTTATCTTAGCCAAAAACTGTTATAATATTAATAACATTAACAGAAAGGTTGGTAGCTAAGAGTAAAAAAAGATATTAATTTTTTCATTCAAAGGATTGTGTCATGTTACAGCTATTATAAGCAGCACACACATTAGCCAAATGAACGGTGTTTACTCCCCTGATCACAACAGAAGTGATGTGTGCAAAACTGTCCCAATTCTGCTCTTCACAGCTTCGGGCCCTTGCACACTTTCTCCGCTAAGTGCACTTTCAACAAGTGTCCACTTCCAGGAAGGCCTTAGGGCTCAAGTGAGTATTGGGACTGGGCCATAATATATGGAAACGAAGGGTGCATTTGGCGTCGCTTTTGAATCAGGGTAGCCTTCGTCGCGCCGCGATGACGCAACCGGCCTTCGAATACGGCCTTCGAAGGATGCGGAATTGAATTGACCTATGGCTAAGCCACGCCCCCAAATGCGATGAGCCAATCACTGTGCGCATAGCTGACCCATACACTCGGACATTCTCTGCTTCCTCGTCCATTGAAATGCATTGCAGTTAGTCGGTTTTCATTCGTTTTTATATGTTTTTTCTTGTCATTTTAAGTTTAAAATGGTCAAACGGCGTGCATGGAGTACACGCAACTCCGACACTAGGTATCCCGAGAGGCTGGGCGACGGTGTGTATTTTTTACCCTTTCCCAAACCACATCTCAACCGAGATAAGTGTCTGGATTAAGTTATGGTAGACCACAACACCAACAAAACGTGGGTAAATTAAACAAGGATGTCTACATCTGTTCTAAGATAAGTCAACAACATATTTGAACGTTATCTTTTACATCTCTAACGTAACGTTAGCCTATTAGAAAACATTTACGTTAGCTTCTAGCTGCGTTGTAACTTTACATCATGTCACTTAGCTTCATTAACGTATCTGTAAATAACCTAGATAACAAATGTTAATAATGTTGTGCTGAATGATTCATGTAACTGTAGCACCAAACTAACTGAGAGGTACTCTTGGTAAAGATGGTAAAAAGGCTTGTCCTGGAAACGGATGCAACTTAGACCCGTACATATTTAATTTGATCATGAACCATTAATTACATATTAAAGCACAATATTTTAGACAACTTTCTACCAAAATATATATCTATATAATCTTTCTGTCTCCAAAAATCATCAATTGCCTCCTGTGAAATGTCTCCTGCTGTGACAGCTGCCATAGCGCCCGTCCCCGAATGTTGACTGTTTGTCCGAGTGAGTGGAGGGGGCGTGGCTTAGCCACAGATCAATTGGGACAGCCTTCATCACGACGCGGTGACGCAATCGGCCTTCAAATGCGGCCAATCATCGGCCTTCAAATACGGCCTTCGGAGGACGCAGCCTTCACATTGGGACACAGCTTATGTATTTATTATGTCTATGGCAGCGAGGACCTCTTGCATTCTTGATAAATTAGCCGTTTGAACGAATCATTTGAATGAATGACTCAAAGACTCGCTTAATAAGATTGCCTATCACATGCATTCCCGCGCTCACTATCTCACTATCAAACTCATTTTTATTTTTATTCAGGAGTTATGTATATTCAAAACGATAACTTTTGATAACAGTAGCCTATTGATAAAAACATATTGTGCAAACAAGCAAGTACTGGTGGGACATGACGTGGAGTTGGTGAAGGGAGACAGACTCGTTCAGGGAGAGCACTAGTGACTCACAGGGCGGGCCAGGCCCCCCAATGCCCGCCCATGGCGCCGGGTCTGCTTTACTGTATTATTTTCCTGTTATCTCTGTAAAGCTGATATGAAACAATCTGTATTGTAAAAGCGTTATATAAATAAAGGTGACTTACAGAGAATGGTCTGAAAAAGAGAAAATATCCAGTGAGCTGTTTTTAGTTTGAGTTCACTCCTGGTATCATGTTTTGTTCAGTGATTTGAATAAAATATTTCTCAGTGCAGTTTCAACATGTCTGTTTATTTTCTCTGAACACTTCAACATGTGGTTTTATTCTTCGTTACTCGTTTCATAGTATTCGTCACATAATACTGAACACAGCGCCATCTAGTGGCTTTCTAGAGTAACAGACACAATCCCTGGATCTCATTACAGAGACTGAGTAAATAACTCCTGATAACATGTCAGTTCAGGGTGAGTCACTAGATGGAGGTGTTGCTCCTCAGACGAGACCACAGAGACAAATCACACTAGAGATTTAAAGACTTTATCATTTCCTGTTGGAGGAAATGGAGGATCGATATGTTGTGTTTATGTATTTCAATGTGATCTCAAAATATATTATAATGTTTCCCAAATCAGTATTTTTCTCAGGATAAAAGAGAAGCCGGTGGAAGTTGTTTGTTTATTATTGTATATAGAAAAACAGTAGGCCTATCAGTATTGTTAAATAATATTTTAATAATGTAAAGACGTATATGTTCCAAACTTCTGAAATCTTTAAAATATTCATAAAGTTAGTATTCCTCCAGGAGGCGCTCTACATAATAAATGTAATAAAACATGGAGAGACTCTTAAACCTCAGAGTGAGAAACTTTATTGATAAAGACAAGAAAATACATACAGCAAATATACAGCAGTAGTAAATTGAGATCTGTCTCTTTATTATTTTTTTTTGTATCTGAGAGAAATATAAACAATAAAGCCTTACAAATAAGACTTTTTTTTATCTCAAAAATCATCAAGCTCAATTATTCAGTATTTATTATAATAATAATAATACATTTATTTATAGAGCGCTTTCAATCAAAGTGCTTTACAAAGATAATATAGTTAAAATACAAACAATACAATAAAAATTTAAAATCAAGACATCCATACATCCAACCCACCCAGCACACAGGGCCGCAGCCAATCCCATCCCACATTAACGAAAAAGGCGAGGTACACTCCAGACAGTTTACCAGCCCCTCGCAGTACATCAAGACAGTAAAAAGTAATACCACTATACAAAAACATCAAAGATAACTGAACATTTAGGACTCATACGCAGCAGTGAATAAGTAGGTCTTAAGCTTAGATTTAAAAACCTCAATCGAACATGCCAGCCTAATATCTGCCGGAAGACTGTTCCATAATGTTGGAGCACGAAACGAAAAGGCTCGCTCACCAACCGTTTTCTTCCTAACCTTAGGTACAGTCAGAAGTCCTGTCCCGTGGGAGCGCAGCAACCGTGTAGGCACATAAGAATTTAAAAGATCAGACAAATATAATGGTGCAAGGCCATTCACTATTTTGTATGTTAACAACAAAACCTTAAAATCAGCTCTAACCTGAACAGGGAGCCAATGCAGTGAGGCCAGCACTGGAGTTATATGCATGTATTTAGATGATCCAGTCAGAATACGAGCTGCAGCATTCTGGACCATCTGCAGACCTCGCAAACTTTTCTTAGGCAGCCCCGAGAACAGTACATTACAATAATCCAGCCTAGATGTAACAAAGGCATGAATAAGGGCCTCAGCATCTTTCAGTGCCAATATTGATCTAATCTTTGCGATTTTTCGGAGATGAAAGAAGGCTACTTTGGTCACCTCTTTAATATGCAAATCAAATGACAGTGACCGATCGAAAACTACCCCAAGATTCTTTACTCTATCCTTGCACTGAATGAACGAATCATCATGAAAAAAACACTAGAAGAACAAAAAAACACACTTGAAAAACCTTTAAAGTTCAGCGTTCTTCTTTAGATTTCAATACTTCCTAAAAAAAGATAAAAATATAAAGCCAAAAATGTATAAATCTCACAAATATATATGCAAAATCAGTTTGTGAGAAATGACATCATCAATCATGTACCTGATGTGTGAATATGTGCTTGATCTCGTTCAGCTCTTCTGGATCTGATGTCATAAACCAGAATGATGACAGTAGCCACGCCCACCAGAGCAGAGAGGACCAATCGGATCACAGCTTCAGTAGGACCACAACAGTGGACAGAGTCTGAGGAATAAACACATCAAACTGAGATCAGATCAGTCAATAAACACTAATATCAGCGCTGACATCAACTAATATTTCTGAATAAACAAAAATATGATCAAATCTAATCAACAATCTTATATTCGGTTCTACGTAAGTTTTATACGGTCTGTCATCTCAAACTATAAACGAGAAGACAAATGATCTCTACTCACCATAGACAGAAACTCTGAATGATTTTGATGAGAATCTTCTTTCCCTTATTTCAGAAATCAGTAGTTTATAATCTCCATCATGTTCAGTTGTGGTGTTTGTGATGGTCAGAGATCCAGTTTGATTGTCCAGCTTCAGTCTGTCTCTGAATCTCCCATCAAGAACATCATCATATACAGTGATTCTGTCGACCAGTTTATAGATTTCAGCTATTAATGTGTTTTTATCTCCAAACCTCCACTAAATCCAATCATAATACCTTATTTCATCCTTCATTTCAGTAAGATCAGAGTTTAGAGAGACTGAATCTCCCTCCATCACTGACACTGACTTCACTTTATCTGTCAAACACACAGAGAACAAACAGAAACAGGGTTTGTCAAAGATTATTACTGTTAAATAACCTTATAATGGTTTACTAAATTGAATAGTAAAATTTACATGAAAAATAAACAATATAAAATAATAATAAAATGGTGTGTGAATTCATTTAAATGTTGTCATTATAAAACAAGTGTAACTTTTTTTGAACTCACCATTGACAGAGAGAAAGAAACTCTTGATCCTCTTTCTCTCACTGTTGATCAGTAGTCTATATTCTCCTTCATGTTCAGTTGTGGTGTTTGTGATGGTCAGAGATCCAGTTTGATTGTCCAGCTTCAGTCTGTCTCTGAATCTCCCATCAAGAACATCATCATATACAGTGATTCTGTCGGCCCGTTTATTGATTACAGCTATTAATGTGTTTTCATCTCTAAACCTCCACTGAATCACATCATCATCCTTTATTTCAGTAAGATCAGAGTTTAGAGAGACTGAATCTCCCTCAAACACAAACTTCAGTCCTGAATCACCAAACACACACACACACACACACACACACACACACACACACACACACACACACACACACAGGGTTTGTCACAGATTAAGACGATCACTTGATGGTTTATAAAAGTATATAGTTTGAAATTTAAATTTGAAATGAATATCATCATTAAACAACAGAAGCAAAATGAAGTTTGGATTAATAATTGTATCTTTGTGCTGAATAAAATAAAAAAAACAAGTGAAACAAATATTTAACTCACCGTAGACAAAGAGAACAAATCTCTTTCTCACACTGTTGATCTGTAGTCTATAACCTCCATCATGTTCAGTTGTGGTGTTTGTGATGGTCAGAGATCCAGTTTGATTGTCCAGCTTCAGTCTATCTCTGAATCTCCCATCAAGAACATCATCATATACAGTGATTCTGTCGGCCGTTACATTGATTTCAGCTATTAATGTGTTTTCATCTCCAAACCTCCACTGAATCACATCATCCTTCATTTCAGTAAGATCAGAGTTTATAGTGACTGAATCTCCCTCCATCACTTTATCATAACCATCAATCACACCTGAAGAACAGAGTTTTTCACAGATTAAAGCTTTAAATAACTCGACGTTGGTTTGATGAAGCTTCACTAAAATACTTTTAATCATTTAAATGTGAAATTAATAATATTCTGCAGCAGCACAAAGACAAAAGATGATGCATGAAAAGAGAAATATATTTATATATGGAACAATAACTAAAAAATACACTTTTACTTTAATGTTTAACATCACACTAAAACTAATGCTGTTGATTATCTGAGCTTCATATTTATATTATTTTAATCAATCCATAATAACTGAGTTTAGAGCTGAATTCAAACTTGATCTGACAGTAAAATCACAGTTGAATTATTTCTATATGAGAATAACAGTGAATGTTGATCCTGTCTCTAACTAATTTAACCAGTAATTTATTACATGGTATCAGAACAGAAACAACTGAAGTCATAAAAACACATTTAAAACTCACCAACCAAATGACAAAAACAGTTTTTAAATAGATATAGATTAGAAGAGAAAAAAGAAAATAAAGTGTTAGTATTAACTTCTTAATGGAACAAAAGAGTAACAAGCAACACTTAAATGTACAGCCCGCAGAAGTCACACTTACCCTGAAACTACATGAACAAGAGTATATTTCTACAGTATTTCAGCAAAAGTTTTAGTTCTCAGAGCACTTTTGTTAAAAGAAAGTACTTTATAAATGCAGATATGTACTCTACAATATTTAAAAAGCCTATATGTTTTGGTATATTATTACAAAAAGGTTTGCAGTGAATGTTCTTGCTAAATTTCTCCCAAAAGTTAGATTGTTGTATCAATTGTCCTGCATTATTGATTAGTTTTGCATGAATTATGAAACTTTTTTAGTAGTTCTCTGGCAAGCATTAAAAAAAATAGCAATTATTGATTAGTTAATATTGAACTACCACTTTCATCTGTGTGCTATTACTTATTAATTTGTTAATCAGAATTTGTTCTTAGTTAATAGTAGTTACGTGATTGTTAATATTGTGTTACTCATTTGTTCCTGTGTAGTTATTCATTAACGAAGAAACCGTATTCTAAAGTGTTACTTTACATTCTTCTGGTTATTACCCCTTTATTCCCTAAAACTTTACATTTTGTAGGTACACTATAATTACAGAAAGTTACACTGTAAATTTGTTTTAAATACACAGTATTTGCAGGGCTGTAATCTAAAGCGTTACCAAGCAAACTCCAGCAGCTCGAGCTCTTACTAGAACCAGGAAGTGTGATCATATTGTCACGGTAGATGTATTCGCTGGTTCCTTCTAGTCTTGTGTTTATGTTGTTGTATGAGTGCACGTGTGCAAGGGGCGCGTCTGTTGTCATTACCTGATCCACTCCAGCTGTTCATCATTACAATCACCAGCTGCAGTTCATCTCACCACGCTTCATAAACTCACCACTGTTCTCTCACCTTTGTCAGATCGTTGTTTGATGTTTCCCTGTCTTCTGGTTCGTGTTCCTGCCTGGTGTTTCCTGTTCGTCGTCTTCCGTGTGGATTTGGATCGTCTCACCGTTTGTCTGCACGTCACCGGTATTGACCATCGAAGTCCCTGCGTCACCAATCTCCACCTGGCTCACTGCACCCCGGACTTTTGTACTTTGTGCTTCTAATAAATATTTGTATTATACTCGCGATTGCTTCCTGTGTTTCTGCCTTTGTGACAGAACGATCTGACCAAGGAATGGAAGCAGCGAGCGCCTCGTCATCCTCACTCCAGGAATTCATCCATCACAGCATCCGTAGAATGGACTCGCAAGAGAAGGAGATTGGAGATACGGGTCGTGCAGTCCAAGCCCTGGTGACGCAGGTGTCCGAGCTCACCCAGCAGATCCAGCGCCTAGGACCTCCCACTGCGCCACCCACACCGGCCGTTCCTCCCGCACCATCAGGAAGCCCCTCCCAGTCAGAACCCCGGCTACCCACCCCAGAGTCATATTCAGGTGAACCGTCATTTTGTAGAGCTTTTTTGACTCGATGCTCGATGCACTTTGCCCTGCAACCCCACACTTTTCAGACCGAGCAAGCCAAAGTGGCGTTTGTGCTGACGCTATTGACTGGGAGAGCGGCACTCTGGGGAACGGCGGTGTGGGAAAACCAAAGACCATGCTGTGCCTCGTTCCAGACCCTCGCCGCCGAGATGAGACTGGTTTTTGACCGTGCGGTCACTGGAAGAGAGGCGGCCAGAGCATTGGTCGAGCTACGGCAGGGAAGAAGATCAGTGTCCGAGTTTTCCATCGAGTTCCGGACCTTGGCGGCGGAGTGTGGATGGAACGAGGAGGCGCAGTGGGACATGTTCCTGCATGGGTTGGCTGACCACGTCCAGAAGGAGATCTACGCCCTGGATCTTCCCACTACCCTCAACGGACTCATTGATCTGGCCCTGCGGGTGGACGCTCGGCTGTCCAGAGTCGAGCGTCGAGCCACGACCACCCGCACACTTGAGGCAGCCGACGGGCTACGATCCAGCGGCAGGGACGTGGTCAGCCCCGTCTACGATCACGAACCCATGCAGGTGGGTCGAGCTCGGCTTTCCCGGGAGGAGAGGGAGAGGCGGAGGTCCCAGGGCCTTTGCCTGTACTGCGGAGGAGCCGGACACTACGCCCACAACTGTCCGGTAAAAGGCCCAGCCCGATAGTAAACATGAGGCTACTATCGGGTGGGATCTCCGCCAGGAAGACCTCATCCACGACAAGATCTACCTCCACCCTCCTCTCGGTAAGACTAAGATGGTCAGTCCACCAGCACGATTGTCACGCACTGTTGGATTCGGGGGCCGAAGGTAATTTCATGGACCATAATTTTGCACGCAGATTTCAGATTCCCATCAAACCCCTCCCACAGCAGATTGCAGTTCATGCACTCAACGGACAAGAACTTCCCACCATCTCATTATCCACTGAAGAAATCACTCTCATCACCTCTGGCAATCACTCGGAAACTATTTCATTTTTTATTCTGGATTCACCCCTGGCACCCGTTGTTCTAGGACACCCTTGGCTCATTCAACACAACCCCCGAGTGGACTGGATACATAGATCTGTGCTGGAGTGGAGTCAGGAATGTCATAGGTCTTGTCTCGTGTCTGCTTGTTCGTCTGTACCTGTTTCTGTGTTTCAGGAGGAAGCAGGGGATTTGTCTAACGTGCCCGCGGAGTATCTGGACCTGAAGGAAGTGTTCAGTAAGTCTCGTGCTGCTTCTCTCCCTCCGCATCGTCCCTACGACTGTGCAATAGATTTACTCCCAGGTAAGTCTCCGCCTAAGGGCAAGTTATATTCGCTTTCGATTCCTGAAAGAGAGGCTATGGAGAAATATATTTCTGATTCTCTAGCAACCAAGTTCATTCGCCCTTCCTCTTCTCCAGCGGGGGCGGGGTTCTTTTTTGTGGGGAAAAAGGATGGTTCTCTGCGACCTTGCATTGATTACCGAGGGCTGAATAACATCACGGTAAAGAATACTTATCCTTTGCCGTTGATGTCTTCAGCCTTCGAGAGATTGCAGGGAGCATCCATCTTCACCAAATTGGATTTACGTAACGCTTATCATTTGGTCCGCATCAGGGAGGGTGATGAGTGGAAAACTGCATTTAACACCCCTAGGGGGCACTTTGAATATTTGGTCATGCCGTTTGGGCTGTCCAACTCCCCAGCAGTTTTCCAGGCACTGGTCAATGACGTGTTGCGAGATATGATCGATCAATTCATATATGTCTACCTGGATGACATATTGATTTTCTCTGCATCTCTCCAGGAGCATGTGCAGCACGTCCGACGAGTGCTTCAGAGGTTGCTAGAGAATGGGCTTTTTGTCAAGGCGGAGAAATGCGATTTTCATGCACAGTCTGTTCCTTTTTTAGGATACATCGTGTCGTCTGAGGGGATGCGGATGGACCCTGAGAAGATTAAGGCTGTGGTGGATTGGCCAAGTCCAGATTCCCGCAAGGCCCTGCAGAGGTTTCTGGGGTTCGCCAATTTCTACCGGCGATTCATTCGCAACTTCAGCCAGCTGGTCGCGCCTCTGACTGCCTTGACCTCCCCCAGAACTGCGTTCAGGTGGCCCGACACAGCCGAGACTGTGTTCAAGAAACTCAAAGGCCGCTTTGTTTCAGCCCCCATTCTTATTACCCCTGATTCATCACGTCAGTTCGTGGTGGAGGTCGACGCATCAGAGGTGGGAGTAGGGGCGGTGTTATCTCAGCGTTCACCTGTAGACGACAAGATGCATCCTTGCGCGTTTTTGTCCCATCGTTTATCTCCAGCCGAACGTAATTACGACATTGGTAATAGAGAGTTGTTGGCAGTCAAGTTGGCGTTGGAGGAGTGGCGTCACTGGTTAGAAGGGTCGGGGGTACCTTTTATCGTCTGGACTGATCATAAGAACCTCGAATATATCAGAACTGCTAAAAGATTGAACTCCAGGCAGGCTCGGTGGGCACTTTTTTTCGGTCGTTTTGATTTTTCTCTCCAATATCGTCCGGGTTCTAAGAACATCAAACCCGACTCACTTTCTCGTATATTTGATTTTTCCGGTCGCCCGTCCACTCCCGAGTGTATTTTACCCGAAACCGTATTTGTTTCAACACTCACATGGGAGGTCGAAGCGAAGGTCAAAGAGGCCTTGGAAGGGGTAACGCCTCCGCCCGGGTGTCCACCGAACCGATTATTTGTGCCGGAGGGCTTACGGTCTGACGTTATTCAGTGGGGTCACAGCTCCAACGTAGCTTGTCATCCAGGAATTAATCGCACTGGATTTCTAGTCAAGCAACGATTCTGGTGGCCACTTATGGCTCGTGACATTCGCGATTTTGTTTTGGCTTGCTCTGTTTGTGCCACTGGTAAGTCTTCCAATCGACCTCCAGATGGGCTACTTCAACCGCTGCCGGTGCCTTCGAGACCCTGGTCCCATATCGCTCTAGATTTTATTACCGCCCTCCCACCCTCCCAGGGTAACACAGTAGTTTTAACTGTGGTGGACCGATTCTCGAAGGCAGCACATTTCATTCCCTTACCCAAATTGCCTTCAGCTAAGGAGACAGCGGCTACGGTCGTAGATCATGTCTTTCGGTTACATGGCCTCCCGATAGACGTGGTCTCTGACCGGGGACCCCAGTTTGTGTCCAAATTTTGGCGAGAATTTTGTAGATTACTGGGGGCGACGGTTAGTCTGTCTTCTGGGTTTCATCCCCAGAGTAATGGTCAAACAGAGAGAGCCAACCAAGATTTGGAGAGAATGTTGCGATGTTTGGTTTCCAGAAATCCTTCGTCTTGGAGCCAACAACTGTCTATGGTGGAGTACGCACACAACACGTTGCCAGTGTCAGCGACGGGCCTATCTCCGTTTGAGTGTAGTGTAGGTTACCAGCCACCAATTTTTCCCAGTCTGGAATCCGAGGTTGCGGTCCCCTCTGCTCACGCCTTTGTCCAGAGGTGTCACCGCACCTGGACTAGAGCCCGGGAGACTCTACTCCAGGTGGGGGCGCGCACCAAGGCCAAGGCCGATCGCCACCGGTCAAAGCCTCCCGTATACGTCGTTGGTCAAAAAGTGTGGCTTTCAACTAAGAACATTCCTCTTCGCACCGTTTCTAATAAACTTGCTCCCAAATTTATTGGCCCATTTCCTGTCACCAAGATTATTAGTCCGGTGGCAGTCCGCCTCAAACTACCTCCTGCGTACAGGAGGGTTCATTCCGTGTTCCATGTATCTAAAATCAAGCCCGTTTTTCATTCTCACATTAATCCGCCTGTCCCGGTTCCTCCCCCACCGCGGCTCGTAGATGGGGAGACCACATATTCGGTCAACCGTATTCTGGACTCTAGGCGGAGGGAACGCGGATTTCAGTACTTGGTGGACTGGGAAGGTTACGGTCCGGAGGAGAGAAGTTGGGTTCCTGCTAGGGACATCTTGGATCACTCCCTTATCGATGATTACAATCGGCAGGTAAGGGAGTCTGAGAACGCCAGGAGGCGTTCTTAGGAGGAGGGGTACTGTCACGGTAGATGTATTCGCTGGTTCCTTCTAGTCTTGTGTTTATGTTGTTGTATGAGTGCACGTGTGCAAGGGGCGCGTCTGTTGTCATTACCTGATCCACTCCAGCTGTTCATCATTACAATCACCAGCTGCAGTTCATCTCACCACGCTTCATAAACTCACCACTGTTCTCTCACCTTTGTCAGATCGTTGTTTGATGTTTCCCTGTCTTCTGGTTCGTGTTCCTGCCTGGTGTTTCCTGTTCGTCGTCTTCCGTGTGGATTTGGATCGTCTCACCGTTTGTCTGCACGTCACCGGTATTGACCATCGAAGTCCCTGCGTCACCAATCTCCACCTGGCTCACTGCACCCCGGACTTTTGTACTTTGTGCTTCTAATAAATATTTGTATTATACTCGCGATTGCTTCCTGTGTTTCTGCCTTTGTGACACATATTAGCCGGTTCTGTCAACACTGCGTTTGCTCTCTATTAAACATTGCATACATTTCAAAATCCTGATGATTATAAACTACTATTAATATCAGAGTATAGAGTGACTGAAATAAACAATATCATAAAACAACGGAATTTTTTTTTTAGATTAATTTAATTTTGTCATTAAAAACAGCTGAAAGCAATAGACTATTTAACCCTTTCACGCGCGATTCTGACTGGGTGAGTTTTTTCAAGGCAACATTATTTTAGAACGTTATTGTTTCCATGGCGAACCGTCATGATCTTGATTTAAATTGCGCCGCCATGTTTGTTTGCGCTGCAGTTCAAATTGTCTGAACAGTTTAAATCTGACAGTTATGTGACATCACTGAACATTACAAATCCCATATGTGAGACTGAATCACTCAAAAGGTTTACTCACTCCAGACATAGAATCTCTTGATCTCACTGTTGATCTGTAGTTCATAATATCCTTCATGTTCAGTTGTGGTGTTTGTGATGGTCAGAGATCCAGTTTGATTGTCCAGCTTCAGTCTGTCTCCGAATCTCCCATCAGGGACATCATCATATACAGTGATTCTGTCGGCCCGTTTATTGATTTCAGCTATTAATGTGTTTTCATCTCCAAACCTCCACTTAATCACATCATCATCCTTCATTTCAGTAAGATCAGAGTTTAGAGAGACTGAATCTCCCTCCATCACTGACACAAACTCAGCAATCACTCCTGAAGAACAGAGTTTTTCACAGATTAAAGCTTTAAAATCACTTGATATTGGTTTGATGAAGCTTCACTAAAATACTTTTATTCATTTAAATGTGACATTAATAATATTACACAAACTGAAGAACAGAGTTTTTCACAGATTAAAGCTTTAAATCACTTTATTTTGGTTTGATGAAGCTTCACTAAAATACTGTTAATCATGTAAATGTGAAGTGATTAATATTCTGCAGCAGTACAAAGACAAAAGATGATGAATGAAAATGAGAAATAGTTAAACAGTTTTATATTTACATTTATGTATTTGGCAGACGCTTTTATCCAAAGCGACTTACATTGCATTTTGAGGTAGACATTTACATTCTTATCAGTTCTTTTATATAATCAATAACTGCATTAAAAAAAATCAACTTTAATCTCAAATAAGAGTGTTATCTCTCAGCAAAATCACACATTATTTGTTTCTATACGAGAATAACAGTGAATGTTAATCCTTTCTGACTAATTTCACCAGTAATTTATCACAGGATACCAGAACCAGAAAAACACATTTAAAACTCACCATCCAGACGCCAGAAACACAAACAGAGCAAAACTAATTTAAGAAACATTTTCTTCATCGGTTCACTGAAAAGCCCACGATAGTAACTCTTAATGTCTGAAACACTCAGATTGATCTAAAAGACTGAACTGAGATATTTATCAGGGTGTGTGTGAATCCTCCCCCAACCTCAGTTAGTTTCCGCTCACACATCCGTCTCCTTTAACATCACGAAAATCAACAAGCTTTTGCTGATCTTACATTTTCAAATGAATTCTGGCCCTGAATGAAAACTAACAGCAGAAGAGTAAATTATTGAATTAGATATCTGTATCTACTGTGTTATTTAGTGCTGTGAGCTGTCAATCATATTTAACCTCTGACCTGTGACTCTTATTTGTCTGTTGATGGATTCACTTTATTTCAGTGTAAAGATGTTTTGTGTGGAGTGGAAGATTGTGAGCTTCTTATTAGCAGGAGAGAAAATGAAGAAACGCTTCAGCCACAAACTACTGACACACACAGAGACGACAAACATCCAGCAGAAGCTGTTTATCCTCCGACAGATCAAACCACACACACAGATGTCTGGTCTGGTAATACTCAAGTCAGCATTCACACACTGGTGGCAGATACCACCTGCTCCTCAGGAGCGTTCACCATTCACACACTGATAGGACAGTCATCGGGAGCTCAGGGGTTCAGTGTCTTGCTCAAGGGCACTTCGACATATGGACCGGGATCGAACCGCCAATCCTCCGATCAGTGGACTGTCATTCTACCTCCTGAGCCACAGCCGCCAGAAACATTACAATCATAGACATAAACAGAGCAGATGCTGTGTCGGCCGCTGCTTTCCATTGGAGATATGCCTCAATGTCACCGCCATATCAAGGCCTGCCATGCCTCTGAATGCATACATACCCCATGTATAACAGAGGTGGTAGACAGCGGTAATCAAAGCCCACTCATGGACTTTATAAGCTTTGGCCTCTGCAATATGGCGCCAACATTGACATACAGCCCCAGTGCATGTTCAATATGATGTCTAGTCTTTAGAGACGCACCGATTACAATCTTCTAGGCCGATTCACATTTCCGATTTTTCATCGAGTTTGACCTGCCGATACCGATTTTAGCCGATTCCGATTTAATTTTTTCTAACCCCTTTACAGCACACATTTATTTTCTATATATATATTTTATAACACCATATACTTTTATCCAAACTGAATAATAAAAACAAGTTTAAATGGGTAAATTTTCATTTTTTTTTCTGACATAGCCTACTCCAGTTCTTGTTAAAACACACTAGACATGCAAATTATTAACCTCCCTCCATATGCCGGAATGATGTATCCCGATCTTCAAGCAGGAGCTGGATGAAATATCATAATTACATCATGTTCAGAGAAATGAAAGCGTAGCGTAAGTTCTGCCAGGAAGACTTAATTCTTACGTCATTTATTACCTTCTCATCTATCCAATCGCGTTCTAATACGTGAAGTATAAAAGATCCATGCTTACACTCGTCTGAGTTCGCAGATGCTGACGCTTCCACTTACCACCATCCTCCCCACCTCCACCAGGATGGTCCCTTCCAATACCCCAAGGGGGGTCGGCTGCGCCCCTGCCTTCATCTTCAGGCAGGAAATGCAGAATCCGTACCCTCGGATCGCGAGTTACGGACGGGGCCTACGCCAAAGAACTTTATTGCATATATTGCTTGCTGGGCTGTTAATAAAATGCATAATTGTACAGTATCTTCTCTCCCGAGTCTTTCTGGTTTAACTGGTCCTCCGACTGAGTTTGGTTTCTCCTAAGAGTTTTTTCTCCGTTTCTGTCAGATGATGGAGTTTGGGTTCCTTGCCGCTGTCGCCTCTGAATATTTAGTTGGGGACACTTAATATTTGGCAATATGATTGACATGAATGCACTGACACTATTGGATGTGAATTGAATTGAGCTGGATGATGACATCACTGTTTTGCTTGAACTCATTTCACAATTGATTAAATTAACCGAACTAAATCAACACTGAACTGACTTCAGCTGAACAACAGCACTATTGTCTTTTTAGAGCTGCTGTACAACAGAATTGAATTCTGTTTGCATCATTGAATCATTATTCTCATTTAAAAATCTGCTTTGAAACAATCTTTTATAAAATGCTCTATAAATAAAGCTAAATTTACTTGTAGAAGTGTAGAAGCCTAGATCAATGCTTTCAGAATAATGGTAACTTCTGCCATTTGTATTTGGAATCGGCAGGCCATGGAATGAGGTTATAGGACTTACTTCGGCGTTAGCTCCTTTTTTGGGAGTAGGGGACTTTGCCTAATTTCCCCTCCCTGAAGACTACTTTCAAGTTTGCTTTCTGGTATAGAGTCGCCCTCAGTCTGACCCAGTTTAGGCCAGGACATATTGCAGCCATTTCTGGTTACTCAGGAGCAGAGACTTCCCTCTGAGCAACTCTCTGTGAGACATAAGGGTTACGCACAGATGCTTCGTAAAACTTGTGGATCGTCTCCTGGACTCCTCTCTCACAGGATGGGATGTGATCTTGAACGGCCGCCAGCTCAGTCTCTGTTTAGGCCCTCATCTAATATGACATATAATCACCTGGAGATGAGGGCTGTATTTCTTGCGTGGAAATACTTCTACATTTGAAGGGTTAACATGTGATGATCCAGACTGATATAAGTCTGTAGCAAAATGGAAACAACTGAAGGTATAAAGCATTTAAAATTCAACAACTAGACGGCACAAACAAAACTAAACTAATTTCAGAAACATTTTCTTCATTGGTTCACAGAAAAACCCATGATAGCAACCCATAAAATGTTTGAAAACATTAGCTATGAAGCAGGACAGAATCTGCCATATTTAGATGGTTGAATCCTCACTAAACAGGAATAAACCTACATCACAGTTGTTGTTTTTATCAGGGGAAGTCATGAAAATGAACACAAGCTTCTGCTGCTCTTTAGTGAATTCTGGCCCTGCATGAGTGTTGGATTAGAGATCCATATCTAACGGTGTGTTTAGTGTTGTGAGCCGTCAGTCATATTTGACCTCTGAAACACAACAACAAAAGACTTGAAATTTTTATTCGGCTGTTTGTGATGGTCTTGATGAGAAATATTTGAGTTCATAATGAGATCTCTGGCTTTTGATTGCAGACATTGGTATCTTTGTGAATCTGAGCAAAATAACTCTTTTGAACATGTGTACACATTTAAACTTACAGTACCATCCAGACGCCACAAACACAAACAGAACAAAACAGAGAAAAACATCTTCAACGGTTTCAGTCCAAAAAATATGAAGACAAACGTTTCAATACTGGTTGAGTAATAAAATGGCAGATGTGCTGATGTGAAGCTGCTCTGTAGTAAATTCATGAGAAACTCTACAATCAGTCAAATCATCTTTAACAGGTTTGATGTGTTTTACTGATTATTCCACATCATCTGAGCTTCACCACTTTGAGCTCCAGTCGGCCACAACGTCCACTAGATCTGATAGATAGTGTTTTTTTTCACAAGTGCCTCATAAAGTTCTCACGGACAAGAGAAGTTAAAAACATCTTAAAGCAACAGTTTGAACTTGTCATGAGATCCTGAGAGTGTTTGTCTCTGCTCTCTCCTGTAACTCTCTTCAGGACGTTTGTTCTTCATTTCTTATCAAATGTCTCGATTGTTTCTCCTCTCAGACTGATCTCAGAGTTTCTCTAATGGTTTTATGGAGCATGAACAGATCGCCTGCTATAACTGTGTGTATGAAAGTGTTCTCTGATATCTTCATATGATTAATATTACACCAGTTATGGATTATGATGCCGCTGTGATGCTCTAAATGCTCACATTGTTCAGAGTGAACACTGCAATAGTGAGACGCTCACACAAAAACACTGTAAAACTGTTTAATAATTTCTCACACTGCTCAGACAAGGTGTTAAAGACTGATGAGCTGACAAAGATAATCAGTTACAAAATGCTGTTTTGAGCAAATGGTTGGATATGAGGCCAACAAATACTGTAAAGCAATAATTCAGGGCCGGTGCCCAATTCAACTCTATACGAACTTCTTCAAGGTATGAACGGCTCCACTGTGTTCAGTAAGCTTGATCTGAAATGGGGTTTTGATCAACTGGATCTTACAGCACAGTCCAGAGGAATCACAACATCTGCTGAACACAACAGTACATATCGATACGAGAGAGTGTGTCGTCAACCCAGCGAGCAAACTCAACATGAAGTCGCATCAGCACTCGCAGTATTGAAGGAGTGGATAATATCTCTGATGATATTATTATACTTGCTCCAAACCAAGAGACACTTGATCAGAGACTACATGCAGTGTAGTGGAGGCTGTGGATGACACTCAACATAATACAATGTGAACAAGCTAGTGTTTATGAGAACGCTGCTTTCAGAAAAGGGCTTTAACGACCGCTGAAAGGGTTTATGCTGTGGTTAAGGCCAGAGAACCAGAGAAACACAGAAGTTTAAGTGCCTTAAAACTAGAGGTCGACCGATTGATGGGCCGGCCGATTAATCGGGCCGATTTTCGGAATTTTTTAATGAATCTGCATCGCCCGATTGTGCCGCAAATTAGGCCGATTAAAAGGCAGGCAGATCCGCGGGCAGCTAAGCGTTGTTGTGTAACACGTGAAACCACCTCTTGCAGCATCAGATTGCCAGTCCCGCTCTGCCTGATAACTTTTTAAAAAAGCTACCTGGTAACTTCCCAAGAAACTATCATTTTTGTGTTTTTTAGCCTTACCTTTTTAAATATTGAAGCACATGTAGACTGGAAAGTACCCGCGTCTCTCAGTTTGGTACTTGTCTGTTGTGTGTGTGTGAAGCAACACACATCCAGATCGCCACGTCTCACAGTGTGCAAATAGTATACTCTATCATGTCTTCCTGAGCATAGACGGACATATTCACACTAGGGCCATATCGAGTTTGTACAATATATTCATATGTGGTAACACTTTAGAATACTGTATCTTACTTACTGCATAACTAATAAGGAATTATTGAAGAACTAGTAGGTAATTCTTCATTAACTACTTCTTCACTACTGTTAACTACTAAGGAAGATGTGTTAACTAATCAGTATGTAATAGAATTTTATGATTGTGTTAAGTTACAGTTAGTTAATCAATAACTAATTAATTCTGTCATACCTCCTGAAGAACTACCATTAATTATCTATTTATTAAGGTTCAAGAAAAATAACTAAGAAGTAACTAATGAACAGTCATACAAAACTAACCTCAGATTAATTTTATATTTTATATACAGTACTGTGTGTGTCTGTTTTCCTCAGCATAGAATGCCATTGAGTAAATTCATGTATTAGGCAACAACTGAGGGGAACTGAAAATATAGGGAACACTTTAGTAATTAATAAAGAATTATTAGATAATTCTTCAGGAATTATTTATAACCTGGAACAGTATTCTAAAGTGAAAATACAGGGAAGCCATTAGTAATTAATAAATAATTATCAAATAATTAACCAGGAATTAGGCTACTTATAACCTGAAACAGTATTCTAAAGTGAAAATATAGGGAACTTAATAGTAATTAATAAATAATTACTAGATAATACTTCAGGAATTACTTAGAACCTGAAACAGTATTCTAAAGTGAAAAAATAGGGAACCCATTAGTAATTAATAAATAATTATCAAATAACTATCCAGGAATTAGGCTACCTATAATCTGAAACAGTCTTCTAAAGTGAAAAATTAGGGAACTTATTAGTAATTATTAAAGAATTATTAGATAATTCTTCAGGAATTACTTATAACCTGAAACAGTATTCTAAAGTGAAAATATAGGGAACCCATTAGTAACTAATAAAGAATTACCACATACTTCTTACTCAAATAAAACTTACTGTAAAAAAAAAAAAACACTATTAACGTAATCATCCATAACCTTTGTAAAATACACTACGACTCGTTTAAGCTACATGATGTCTTCCTTTATTTCAGATGATATTTTGTTTTAACATGTATACTGCCTACATTTAAATTCGTTTAACAAACAGCTCTAAGAACATATTTTAACATCTGATGTAAATAGATTTACTATCTTTATGAATAAAATAATGTGTTTTATGCAAGGGATCATGCGTTTCCATCACGCAAAAAAGACCAACTCAGCTAGGTAACTGACCTTGTGTCCTTGTATGTTGCCTTGCATAAAATAAAATGATTTACAGCACAGTAATGATTTAATAGATTAAATAAAACGTACACAATCCTGTATTTCGCAGAAGAAATGCACCAAATCGGCGGAGCTGAGAACTCTCCAGAAGAGTTGATATTGTTGATAAGAGTTGATACCGTGATATTGCCGGAACTTGAATGGTGCAAAATAAGTTTAAAATGTATAAGAACTAAGTATAACAATATGCTTTTTACTTTTTAAGTACTTTAAAAAATTAAGGTAATTTTGAAAATGGCCTAATTATAATTTTACTGGAGTAATATTTTATTGTGGTATATCTGTACTTTTACTCAAGCACTTGAGTTGTGTACTTCCACCACTACAATGCTAAAAAAAAAAAACTGGATTATTGACTACTGTGTATGACTGTTCATTAGCTACTTCATAGTTATTTTTCTTGAACCTTAATAAATAGATAATTAATGGTAGTTCTTCAGGAGGTATGACAGAATTAATTAGTTATTGATTAACTAACTGTAACTTAACACAATCATAAAATTCTATTACATACTGATTAGTTAACACATCTTCCTTAGTAGTTAACAGTAGTGAAGAAGTAGTTAATGAAGAATTACCTACTAGTTCTTCAATAATTCCTTATTAGTTTTGCAGTAAGTAAGATACAGTATTCTAAAGTGTTACCTCCCCACTCACTCTTAAACTTCTTGATCTAGCACTCAGCTCATTATAATGTAACTGGATCCTGAATTTTCTGTCAGAGCGTCCTCAGGTGGTGAGATTTGGCACACCGCAAGGATGTGTCCTGAGCTTCACCCTTTATTCACTTTTCACACATGAGTGTGTTCCTGCACCTTCTAATAACATCATTGTAATGTTTGCGCAACAGTAAAACACTACAGTTACCTTTCAAATTTTCGCAAATTGAAAATACGCCCAATGGAAACACGTCAGTTTCGCAAAAACTCCCTCATAATCGCAAACAAGTTTTTACGCTGCCATGAGGTGGTTTTTCAGGCAATTCTAAAAAGGAAAATTTCGCAAAACTGCAATGGTAACTGTAAAAATGTATTTACAGGTCACCTGACGTACCTAAAAGTCGATCATTCTTTAAAGATATATGGTGTTTGGACAAAAGACGAGACAGAGTTCTTCATTAAACTCATAAAAGACAAAAGAATTATGTAAATACTGGATTCTAAACCACAAAAAAATGGCACAATTTATCAAGACCTTGAAGCAGATATCGGGAGAAACACCAGCAAAACCTCACATGTGTCGCTCACAAGAATAAGGGTCTTTCCTTGCCATTAATGCTTGGATTACACGCCTACGTCTCCTTCCTTTAGTGGCTAGTGCGATGGCTGCAATATATGTAAACCTACCAACATCTGTAGCCTTGATTTCCTGGAATGACTTATCGCAAGAGGAAAAAAAAAAGAGTTTTAGTCGCATAACATTGGTTAATGGAAAAGCCAAGGAGCTAATTATCAATTTTGGGAGATCACAGAAGCTAGAATACACTCCAGTAGCCTATTTATCAATGGAGACAGAGTGGAGAGAGTGTTTTTAATATGCTTTAAGACAAACCATGTGCAAATTAATAAGTCAACAGCATTGCTGAGTATTTTCTCCTTAAAACTGCAGTGAACCAAAGACAGTCTCAAAAACACGGTTTGAAATCGCTGGTGTTTCTGACATCACAAACTTCCTTGTAACCAATCTGATCAAAGTGTGATCGTCAAGGAGTGGATCTCTGAGCTGAGTGAGTGAGTGGAGGCGGGGCTCATTTGCATATTCATAGAACCACATATTCTAAATATGGCAAGGGTGTAGAGTTACATTCAAGCTGTTTTAAGGCATTAAGACAATTTTTCAAGGAAAACATTTTTTAAAAATGTATTTTTGGTGATCAAAGATGAGTTTTTAGGGATAGAATTGTTGACTAAAGGGGGACTATAACATACTGCTTATCTGAGTGGTTTCTTGTCTGCACAGCTAGTGCTAGTGCCACTGCAGTGGGTTATCCTGCGAGCACAGAAGAGAATCTGAGTTGAACTACCAGCACTAGCAAATATCTGTAGATCACATTGTCTGACGAAGGCTATCAGCATCTGTAAAGTCCCTACACATACATACCATTATATGTTTAAACTACACCCATCTGGTAGGCATTAAGCCATTTTATTCCTGTACTTCAAGACTGAGGAAAAGCTTAATTCCCAGAGCCACAGATGCTATGAATCAAGCCAATACACACTTTTTGAATCTATTGTATCTGGGTAAGATTTAACGCAACAACCAATGAAAAAAAGCATATCCTGGAATTGTTCACGTGATTCTGCTACAACATCTTCCAAAAGTTTTGTTCACCCACAGAGGAAACCACTGGAGCTCCAAACATCACTTTGAGCACAGAGTAACTCATGATCCCCTGTTACAACAAATTCACAACTTGTTTGACACAAACAATGACAACTTGACTGCTGTTAGAGAATGTTTTGTCACTTTTTGTCACTCGTTTGCCTCCTTTCTTCATTTCACCTTCTTAACAGAACAGACTTCTTATAATAGCATGACCAACACCATGAGAATGTGTAAATTTACTCATACTATTCAATGCAATTGTTTTTTCAAGCTGCACTTGCTTCTTAAAGCTAATTCACTGTTATTTCCACCAAATGAGTGGATTTATAATGGATTCAGCGGCTTTCTACACTTTCCTCAGTCTGATCACGTGACTAGTAAGCGCGCCAAACGCGATCACAGAGTGAGCTTCCAAGAGATAACGCCATCTATTAACTCTTTAACACTAATACAGCACTTTAGTTAAATATAATGATCACTGGAGCATATTAAATAATCTTCTTTATGTTAGCGCAAACATTATAAATCATGAAAAACAGCACAAAGGTCCACTCGAACTGCTTGACCAATTACAATACATTAACTTTACATTGTAATAGTGCAATCACTGTTCCAGTTGAAATGAATTCTCTTTTAATTCCCATGATTTTACCTGTAAAGCAGGATAAAGGTCAGAAGAGCAGGAGAGTCACGTCTGGTCTTTCACAGCTCCTCTGCCAATATGGACGCATGCGCGTGCGCAATTCTGTATTCTGTAGACTTAGCTCCCTCCTCTTCCTTTTTGTCCTTGGACTAGGAAGGCTTCCGAGGCTCAGGGTCCAGCGTCATTCTAGGCCTGGGGCCCTGGTGTTTCGGGATGCGCTTAGCTGGCACCATGCAGGCGCTGATTGGCTTCAGCCGCTGGGCGGGGCTGAGAGACCGGCGGCGCTGGTTTGGCTGGCTGCTTTGTTGGCGCGTTCCTGGGGCGACTTGAAGCAGAACTGGAACGTTTGGGCACAAAGTGTCGCATGGCCTGCGAAGACTTCTGTGTTTCTGTGAAACGCTCAGCAAAGCCCTTTACCAGGGGACCGAAGTAGCCGGTGATAGAAACTGGGGAGTCCAGGAAGGCAGTTTAGTCAGCATCATTTATCTCTGTGAGATTAAGCCACAGGTGGCGCTCTAGTAATACCAGGCTGGCCATGCTTCTTCCAATGGCCTGTGCGGTGGTCTTTGTGGCAGATCGTGGGGTCCGGTCCAGACTCCTCCATGGAGCGGAGGAGTTTCGTCTGGAACACTTGGAGGACCGCCATAGTGTGCAGGGCTGAAGCAGCTTGATCAGTGGACGCATAGGTGGTCCTGCATGGCTTGGATGGGTGAGTCACTTTAGACCTCCATCCAATGGCCACCGCTTCCTCTAGGGGGGGCAGTTTCTCATACCCCTTTTCCACGGCGCCGTCAAGAGTCGAGAGCGTTGCAGAGGTGGAAGTGCGTAGGTGGGCCGAGTAGGGGGCGTGCCATGAGTTCATCAGTTCACCATGAAACTCAGGGAAGAATGACGCTGATCACTGACGAGCCAAAGTAAAGGCCGTCGATTTCGACGGCAAGAAGGCTTTCAAGCAGAAGAAGATCAGCAAAGAGGTGAGTCATCGCTGAAGGAGATTAAATCTGATTCCTATGGCGAATGGGCCGCTTATATAGTCAGCAGCCACGCCCATTCTGGCGCACGCGAGGCGGGAAGCACTCTGATAGGTTTGCGCGTCCTCGCTGCTTCGCCATAGGTTCGTGCAGTTGCTGCAGCCCAGCCAATCAGCGCGCTTAGACAGCCTGCACTGTGCTTGCTGTGCAGCTGCACTGCGTTCTAAAATAAAGGCTTAAATATTCTCGAGAAAGTTTTCCCATAGCGTCTAGCGACACAATATGAGTGAATCGTCCACGAAAGGGAACTTAATTGATAAAGGCAAGCAACATATGACAAATATACAGCAGTAGTAGTAAAGTAAGGTCTGTGAGTATCTTTATTAATTTGTTTTATGTATCTAAGGTAAATATAAACAATAAAAGCATATAAAGCCATACAACAAAACAAAAACCCAAATCAACACTCCGAACCCTAAATCAGACGATCTGCCATTTGAGACTCCATTCAGTCTGAGCTAACTAACGATTCACCCAGCTAAGTACTTTATGGCCTTCAAAACTACAGAGACTGAGACTTTGCATGTCAAAATTCATAAGATCATCCCAAAACAATGCTTGAATGACTTATAATCAAAAATTGTTCAATTGCATAATTCTATATCATGTCTACAACCTCAATATGTGACAATTATGCCTAGATGACACATGATTCATGTAATTATTATAACTATTGAATGGTTGATTGAAAGGGTGCCTTGCTGGGTCCCAAAGGTTGATACCAGAGATTGGACAGCCATTTGAGTTAAAAAACTCAGGACACGAACCAAGCATTTAGATAAGTAGAAGACAGAGTCAGACAAAAGCAGATCAAGATCAGAAGAACATGGGTTAACAGTTTTCATTCAAACTAATTAGCTACTCTCGTCTCACTTTTCTTTCTCTTAGTTTATTTTCTTTTCCGTTGAGAGTCTCGGTTCTAAGTTAAATTTTTTTAAAAGCTTGAAGAGTATTTCATGGTTTGTCAGGTGTTATCCAAGTGTATTTATGTCCCGTTCCTTGTTATTGGTTCTTATTTTACATTTACATGTATTCATTTATCCAAAGCGACTTGCAAATGAGAACAATAGAAGCAGTTAAACTAACAGTAGAACAACAATATGCAAGTGCTATGATCCTTCTCAGTTTCTAATCTATTTTTTCTTAATCCTAGCAATGAAGAACCACGCTAAAATCTAATGAGAGAAGTAAACACTCACAGACTGATGTCCTCTCCTGTTGCCCGACTGCTTCTTTATTGTCTTTTCACGTTAATAAAAAGGCTAAAACCCATAGAGTGAGTCTTATCATTTCTTCCAATCGCTACAATTTGAACAAGCTAGTGTTGATGGGGATGCTGCTTTCTGAAAAAGAGATTAACCCGAATACTGAAAGGGTTCATGCTGTGGTTGAGGCCAGAGAACCAGAGAAACAGAAGTTTAAGTGCCTTATAACAGAAGTTGGCTTAAGGGCAAATTCACAGTTTGAGGTGAACAAGATCTGGAAGAACAAGAAAAGACCAACAAATTCCATTCAGCCATAAACTATTGTTTCCAAAAAGAGAAATTCTGTTTAAAATATAAAAGAAATTCCATATTTTTGAAGAAATTATTTAGTGAGAAAGCAAACAACACTCCAGCCGATCAGCAAAACCAATCAGACAGAACTAGTCGAGTCAGAGACTGAGTAAATAACTCCTGATAACATGTCAGTTCAGGGTGAGTCACTAGATGGAGGTGTTGCTCCTCAGACGAGACCACAGAGACAAATCACACGAGAGATTTAAAGACTTTGGGTGCTTCTCATTTCTTATTTGTGCATCCTCGTTTCCTTTCCTCGCATCCTTTCCTAGCGCCTCAGCTCCTCCCCCTGTAGGATGCGAGGGAAGGACGCGAGGAAAGAAAGTGAGGACGGAGGAATTGAATGAAAGCTTTTTTTATACATTGGAATACTTGATCACTCGAGCGTCACTTCATAGCGTCATCAGCAGCGCTCAAAGGATCTGCCCTTATGTTGTTGAAGTTTGTTTATTTAAGAAATTCATAATGAATAATAATAAAGCAAGATACCCTGTTAAAATATGTGAGATGTGTGGTTTATATAAACTGCAAAGGTAAAGAATAAATTCAAATTATTGTGACGATGTGAAGGGGGAGGAGAATGTATGCGGGCGTCACGTTTAGTCAATAAAACACTTCCGCATAGGATACACCTGTGTATCCTCGCTCATAACTCCTCTGAAAGCCTCCTCATTCCTCGATCCTCGACTCCTCGCGGTGCAATTAGAGAATTGAGATGTCCTTCAAGATGGCTGTGCTCGATCGGTTTCCGGGTCATAGGATGGAGGACGGATCGAGCGAGGAGACGAGGAGGGATATTGAGAGGCACCCTTTATCATTGCCTGTTGGAGGAAATGGAGGATCTATATGTTGTGTTTATGTAGTTCACTGTGATCTCAAAGCATATTATAATGTTTCTCAAATCAGTATTTTCTCAGGTTAAAGGAGAAGCTAGAGGAAGTTGTTTGTTTATTATTGTGGATAAAAAACAAACAAAAATAAAATTACTGTGCTAATGGTAATGTATACATTTACAAATAATGTTTTAAATAATGTTTTAATAATGTAAAACGATATATGTGGCACACTGCTAAGCTCTTTAAAATGTATACAAAGTCTGTATTCCTCCACGAGGCGCTCAACACAATAAATGTATTAAAACATGAAGAGACTCTTGTTCCACAGAGTGAGAAACTTTATTGATAAAGGCAAGCGAATACATATCAAATATACAGCAGTAGTAAAGTGAGATCTGTCTTTATTCACTTTTTTGTATCTAAGAGAAATATATGCAACGCCGTTCAAATAGGATTTTTAAAAATCTGACACTGAAAGAAAGCAAAAGCTCAAATAATCATCAGTATTTATCATGACAAAACACTAGAAGAACAAAAAACACACTTGAAGAACCTTTAAAGTTCAGCGTTCTGCTTTAGACTTCAATATTCATATCAATTCATTTCACATTTATTGGTATAGTGCTTTTCACAATACACATCGTTTCAAAGCAGCTTTACAGAAAATGCATGAGTCCACATTACATTTTAAAGTGAACTGTTATATGAGATTTAACTGTCTAAGTTATAGATTTCAGAAATGTACATATACAAAAAATTATTAATTTAAGACAGAAACAATGAGTTAACAAATGATTATGACATTTAGAAAAATGTAGCATTGGTGCATGCTAATTCAGAGTTTGCATCATCTGAAGTCTTCATAATAGGCTGGATCCAAACTGGAGCTGATATACTATAGTTACCTCAGGATGGGCATCACGAGATAAAACAGAGAAGCAAATAGAAAATAATTTGCATATACAATAATTCTGCTGTTCATAACATTAAGCAAGAATATAACCATGTGCATTTGATCTGATATAACTGTATAAGGTTAGGAGATGCACTATGAATGCTAGGCTAAAGAGATGCGTCTTTAATCTAGATTTAAACTGGGACAGCGAGTCTGACCCCCGGACATTATCAGGAATGCTATTCCAGAGTTTAGGAGCCAAACGTGAAAACGCTCTCCCTCCTTTAGTGGACTTAGATATTCTAGGTACTATCAAAAGCCCAGAGTTTTGTGACCTTAAAGAGCGTGATGGATTGTAAGGAGATAGAAAATGTGTTAAATACACATGAGCTGAATCATTTTTAGGGCCTTATAGGTCATACTTTGTAATTGATGCGGAAGATAATAGTTAACCAGTGAAGAGACGCTAAAAGTTATATGAACATATTTTCTTGAACTGGCAAGAACTCTAGCAGCTGCACTTTGGACTAATTATAAATTGTTTATCGAGTATGCAGGACAACCAGCTAGTAATGCATTACAGTAATCTAGTCTAGAGGTCATGAAAGCATGAACTAACTTTTCTGCATCAGAAACCGATAGCATATTCCGGAGCTTAGCGATGTTTCTGAGGTGGAAGAAGGCTGTTTTTGTAACATTTGAAATATTATTTTCGAAAGACAAGTTGCTGTCTAAATATAACACCCAGGTCTTTAACTGTAGAGGATGAAGTAACTGTACATCCTTCTGAATGCAAATTGTATTCTAAGAGATTCTGTGTACAGGTTTTTGGTAATACCTCAGTCTTAGCTGAATTTAATAGAAGAAAATTACAGGTCATCCAATATTTTATATCTTTAACACACTCTGTCAACTTAGATAATTTAGAGATTTCATCTGGTTGTGATAAAATGTATAACTGAGTATCATCAGCATAACAGTGGAAACTCATTCCAAGTTTCTTATACTATTACCAAGTGGCAGCAAATATATTGAAAATAGCAGAGGGCCTAACACAGATCCTTGCGGCACTCCATAATTTACTGACGTTATCTTAAATTTTTTCCCGTTAAAAAAGACAAAATGGTAACGGTCTGGTAGGTACCATCTAAACCCCCTTAATGCCTGTCCCAACCAGTGTAATTTTGTAGTCGATCTAAGAGTATGATCTATATAGCAGGGTTCCTCAATTAGTTTTCACCAAGGGCCAAATTCTGCCAACAATACAAAGCCAAGGGCCACTGCACTGACCACAATGTTATGACCACAATGTTCGTTCTGCTACACTATAAAAAATGCTGGATTAAAAACAACAATTTCTAGGTTATTTTGCCACCCAGCGCAGAGTAAATATTAAATAGAACACATGCTGTGATTTTTTTACCCAGCTTGTTGGGTTTTATACATTAGCCCTAAAATCTCTGTTATATATAGGACAGTAATACAATATTTCTTATTCCATGGCAAGTCATTATTTTACATTTATAAAATATACAATAGGCTACAAGGGGCGTAAAACTGCTTGGCCGTATATCTACCGGCTCAAGGTCTGCAGCCTCCCCATATAGGACAAAGTTGAGATATGTTAAACTTTATGCAAATGAAGAGCGACTTTCGGGAGCGACAACCAATAGACTTGAAGTCAGTGGAGCGCACGTGATCCGTCACTCTACTGTGCCCAGTCCGAATCCGACCGAGGCAAGATTTTAGCAGTCAGAAACTGTCCTATAATTTATGATATGTCTCCGGTACTCGCTGTGCTGACTCCGAGCCTAAATGGTTTTGTGAACTCATAAAGACCGGCATTTGCCCGTTTGCTGCAGTTAAATAGCTCGATGGCAAAGAACTGTTTATTAATATTATGCATTTTAATATAGGCTACTGATTCCATTTATATTTAGACTTTTCCTTCCAAAATGTTTGTTTGTAGCGGCAAGATAACGGATTTGTTGTCTAACTTGTCTACAACATGGAGAAACATCCGTGAATGTCACTCATTACTAGGCAACCAGTAGTGGGAACGCCCACGAACGCCCAGCGAGCGCAGCTTGAGTCAAAATCAATAAATTAAAGAACGTAACAGGAAAGTTACATTTCAACTTCTAGAACAAGTCCAATTACCACTGATTTTAAGAAACAAAGTTGATTGTCTCTACATATCAAAATCCCGTGATTGCCCGCACTTGACTCCTAGTTTACTTTCACTTTACGTCCTTTGCAATAATCAATGCGCAGTTTGCTCCGCTCACACATCCTTGACTATTGCAGCATGTTTACTTTGTCTTGTTACATTATGAGAAATTCTAAATATTAATAATATTCCAAAAACATAAATTCAGTGTTTTCACGGTCAAAAGAATGTCTATTTCTAACCCTTCCTTCCTTCCTGTCCTTTTTCATAATTTCTTGCGCATACGTATTTAATTAGTCAAAGTCAAGTGATAGGCTACGTTACAAATAAAACAAAATACACATTTATCATTGATAAATTTATATTCAATATATATTTTAAATTCAATTTATAATTCATATTTTAAATATAATTTAATCAAATGTAATCATCATATTTTCAGAAATCATTATTATCATGTTGATGTGTTTCTCATAACTATTGATGTTTTTACCATTAATAGCATTCGAAATGTTTAATGCTTTTCTTTTATTAATATCTATGCCTCAAATGTAGCTGATTTGCTTAGAGTGAACTTTTGTGCTCGCTGTTTAGAAGAGGTCAACAGTCTGTAAGTTTCCAATAGACAGACCACAAATACTCGGATGTCTTACAATAAAGTGATAAACGAATGTTATCTGAACATCTTGCAGAAGGAACATGTTTTGAAGTTGTTCTGAATTGTGTATTGTATTGGGCTGACAACTTTCTGACACCGGGGAACCATACAATGTGTGTACGCCCCCCTCCCCCCTCCACGATGTGAAACAAAAGAAGCTTGTGTGTCTTCTCAGTATGTGAGGAAACAGGAACTAAGCCCTTTGCCGATCAGAAACGGCAGAGGACAGGGGCGGACTGGCCATCTGGAGCACCGGGACTTTTCCCGGTGGGCCGCTGGCCAATGTGGGCCGGCCCGGTACACATATAAAAAAAATATAGCCTACCTATATATAAAAAATGACGGAAATCATAATATTACATTTCTTTTCTAAACAAATGGATGAGGGAATCGATCGCGCGGGCGCACGACAATGAGTGTGTTTCGTGTGCATGCATGTGAGTGTATTGCCCTCCCTCCCTGTTAAAGATCCGAAGCGATGTCACGCGTTTTTAAGGCCAAAACATTTTTTGTCACATACAGCAAACATCTCCTCACTCTCCGCTAGCTGTCTGTCCCCTGAACACACTGTAAAAAAAAGCGGTCTCTGCGGACACCCCAGGCTCCACAAACAGCTACAAAAACAAACTGTAGCAACCCGCTCCACGAAACATAACAAACTGTGCCAGCCAATAACTGACAATAATGGTTTGGGGGGTTAGTGCGCGGATGAGGAGGAGGGAGGGTCTAGCTAGCCTCCGTTTTGTTTGAAAATACTTCGAACGTCAACAAGAAGTGACGTCACCCGACATCGCTTTGAGCACCTTTAAGTTTGGTCTACTCCATTGCGTATCTTGAAACACGCCCTCTTTCACGTCCTGGAAACACAGCAAGCCAACGCCGATGAACTAGCGCAGATGAAAGCCGACTGTGTTGTCGCCTCGCATCGCCTGTGTCGCGGGAAAAAAGCCGCACTTGAACACACCGAGAGAACTACAGCCTACTGTTAGCTAGAATGCGCGTTCTGCGCCTGGGTGTAAATGAGACAACTGTCTATTTCTGCAGATAAATTCGTCTATATTCGTCATTCAAAAAGAGAAACCGACGCCGCCGGCTGGCGGCTGCAGATACACACCGTAAACAAAGCAGTGCGTGCTTACCATTCTGAATATCAATCCTGCTAAACACTTTCTTTATTCCACTCCTCGCATGTTAATATTTAAATATTCACCAAGGAACACTCAGGTAATATGACGTAACATTAGAACAGCCTTCTATCTGTGCTGTTTTGACTTCTTTGCTCGCTGTTTTGTTATTATTCTCGTGCAGTGCACTGACTCGTTCACTATGCTGAACAGCCAATCAGAGTTCCCTCTTTCACCGACATGTCGAATCGAGCCAGTATGGGGTCTCTGCAGAACAAAAGTGGGTGTTTCTAAATTTGTGGGAGTTTTCAAACTGGTGGGTGTTTATAAATCATGCAATGAAAATTATGCCTTTCACCTGACCCCGCCCCTAAACCTACCCTCACTGTGACATGGGCAAATCAGGTAACGCGGTTGAAAACGCCCCTCTGTCGCCCACTGATTCGGTAACTCCTATTACTGTCCTGCAGAGACCTATATTTGAATCGAGCTGACGAGGACCAATTTCAGCCGACGGTTAAAAAAAGCATTAGAGGTAGCCTAGATGCTGTGAAATGCTTCAAATTAACAGATTATACATTTGGCGCGAAGAGTAGCAGTTCAACAGGCTCTGATGGCTCTTGCTCCCCTGACTAGCTGATATGCTGTCTTGATAGTTTTATATTAATAATGTTGTGTGTCTTAATGTTCTTCTGTTTGTTTCCCTTTGGTTTTACAAATATGACCTAATATATGTTGTGTTACTTAAAATAAATGTTTAAATAGCATTTATTTTTGTATTGTGTTATATTTTTATGCTATAAGTGGTGTTACAAAATATTCTGCACATTAATGGGCCAATGTGTTATGATTTGGGATGTGGTGGGCTGCTGTGGGCCAGAAAGTCCAGGGCCAGTTTTTGGTCCCAGTCCGCCCCTGGCAGAGGAAGTATATTCTCTGAACTGTTCAATATACCTTGGATTTAGACCTTGCTCCTTCACAACCTGTCTTTTCAAAGAGAGATTTCTCAACCGACTTTAATTATCCTTAGACAAGAATATACTCAGCGTGTTAATGTTTTACTTAGAAATATTTGAAGTAATTTAACTGTTAATTTTATGTTTCTTTAATACACTTTTAATCCTGATTATGGATGAATGAATTGTAGCCTACTCTTCATTTATTATTTGATTGTCTGCTGTTAAAAAATAAAATTTGACTTAATCATCTGACTGGATCTCCGCATGCATCAATCATGCATCAACATTTATCAAAACATAATAAGTCTTAATATAAGTAGATTATTTCAAATTAATAATGCCGTCATGTCTCAAACAACTGATTCAGTCTCAGTGCTTTGATATTATTGCATTTCTTTCTAATATTAGGAAATTCTATATTTTTTTGTTGCCAGCAAACACAGAAAAAAAACGTTCCCGTATGTTTCCCATTTGGTTATTTTTTGGGAACCAAACGAGAACATTCTAGGAACGTTCCCTGTAAGTTATTTTTAGGTTCTATTTTTATAACCTAAAGGGAACGTTCCCTTTCGTTTTTTTTTTTTTTGGTTCATTTTCCGAATAGGTTCCCGGAACGTTCCCCTAACCTTAAGGGGACGTTCTATTTACGTTAAGAAAACTTTCCTGGAGAACCAATAGGGAACGTTCTGGGAACCAAAAACTAACGTTCCCAGAACGTAAAATGGTTAGCTGGTGATTTATTCAATCCAAGTAGCCTAATCAAACTGCTCGTCTTCTTTAGTGCTACAAGCAAACAATTAGAATATGTTGATGTTTTTCATATAGAGAGTCTTTATGTAACCTTGGTCTAATTCATAATTTTGTCTGAGTTTAACACTCATCATGGCTTTGCTCCGCCTTTCAGCATTGTTAGTTCATCAAATTTGAAACCGAAAGCAGTAATCTCAGACCATCACTGTCAAGTCTTTAATCAGCGCAAGACTCCAGCATTTTCACTTGTATCTTGAAGTACATTTCCGGACAGGTAAGGATAACAACTCCCTTTGTTATATTAAGTAGTGGAAACAGTTAAATTAACACCAACAGTGACTGTGTGACTGAGGCGAACGAGTTTAATAAATGTAGCCTATCCATAGTTCTATTCGCTGGCGTTTATTCCTAGTAGAAGTAAAAAAGTACACTGAATTATATCCAATTTATAGCGTGTGCAAACGGAGTTGGGTCACTATCTATAAAGTGCCTTTGGTGTCCTCGTCAGAATCGCTCAGTCATCATAAACAATGCAAAATAATGCAATTCTGAGGTTTTATTATAAATGGCCAAACATTTACACACATACAAGTACAAATGAGAACTTTCTCACGAAACATAGAACCCGTTTCGGACACTTTCAACACGCATCAACACAAAATAGAATCGAAAGCAAACAAGCGACAGCTCTGTTTCTCACTTAAGGAAGTGAAGTTACACATAGGCTATAGTGTTATGTGAATTTTGGATTATCACATAAAATAATTCTGAATGGAAATTCTAAGATGCACATAAACATAAACGTATGTGCTCAATTGAGGCAGATATTTTTTATCCAATAATGCGAATGAAATATGATGGAATATGAAATATGATGCATGTGCAAAAAGACAAAACAAAAACAAAAAACACCTCAAGTGTTTTTGCCCCAAAAGAGGATGGGATTGGATAGCTACTCATTGGAATCATCATAAACTGTTGATTGTTACATTGGCGTATTTTCCCAGTTGTTTTCAATGGGAGCGCTGCGTTTTTAAAACGTCGTGAGCGGAACAGGCGCTGAGCGTCTTTTTCACACTGAACCGCGCTCGGTGTTTTTTTGCTGTAAAACCACAGCCATATATAGAGAGAGAGTTGTGACAATGGAAGTTCAAAATGATTGTGTGTCACGTGATTCGCGTAGACCTCAGATAGTTCCAGGAAGTTCAATATAAGTTCAGATAGTTCTGCCAATTCAAATACAGGAATTTCAACATAAGTTCAGATAGTTCTGCCAATTCAAATACAGGAATTTCAACATAAGTTCAGATAGTTCCGCCAATTCAAATCGATGGAGTTAGAGTGCAGAACTGTGATTTTTGGTAGTTTGTAGTCAATAAATGCATTGATTTACACTATACTGACATGTGAATGTAGTAGTCTATGCGTATGTAGTTACAGCAATGTTGTTTTAAAAGATAAAAAAATCTGCTAATATGTAGCTAATGTTTAGTCAAGTCAAGTTTGTTTCTAGAAATTGCGTCAACGTCCTTAAGTAAGGCAGATCAATAATATTGTTGAATAGTAAATGTCCCCAACTAAGCAAGCCACAATTTCATTAATCTTAATGTTTAAAATGCTTATGCACCCCGTGCACTTATTACTATATAAATTAATACATTATATGTTCAATTTTAAAACAAAACATGCAAAACCACCAACTAATGTAAGTTTCAGCTGTTCTAAACTAACATTATTGGTGATTACCAAAATATATATTTTTTGTTTCTGTAATGGTTAATCCACCAGTATGTGTAATTTCTTTAGTCACAGTATTATTTCTTGCTAAAATATATTATTGTATCCATGAATTTTCGAATTTGTTTAACAAGAAAGACAGAAAAAAATAGTAAAGCACTCTATTATTCTATATTTTTTTAATTCAGATGTCACAGTTATTTACTTGCGGCCCTTAATAGAAGCATAAGTTCCAATGGTTGAATGTTACACTTCACTTATATTAAATATAAGCACTATATATTTAAACATTTAATTTATTATAGGTCAGTTTTTCCTTTTCCTTTGTACTTTAATCCTAATTATAAATTATTTGTAAAAAGCACAATAGGATGTGTACTGTAAGTTTAAATGTGATAACTAAAAATGTGATAACTTGAATAAGAACAAGGACCAGCAATACATCACATATTTGCAAATATGTAAGATGATAATCACATGTCAAATCTTAACCTTAATTTGACAGATTTGATATCAATTTTTTTATTGTAACAACAAAAGTATCTAGTATATTTTGAACTGAAGCATTTGAAACAGAATGTGTCCAATGGTAAATTGTTTTTCATGTATATTTTCTTTTACACCATATTCATTTTATTTATTTATAGGCTACGAAATAAAAATGGATATGACAAATATGCTGTCAAATCTGCGTTTGAATTTGGTCTTGCTGGGGAAAACTGGAGTTGGGAAAAGTACATCAGGAAACACAATACTGGGAAAAGAAGCTTTCACATCAGAGGAAAGCTCCAGTTTAGTCACTCAAGATTTTGCTGGTGAAGACGGCGATGTTTGTAAATTACCGATCACTGTTTATGACACACCGGGATTTTCTGGTTCAGAGAGTGAGGAAGAGCTTAGGAAATATGAAGAGTTTCTGCAGAAATGTGAATCAGGCCTCTGTGCGTATCTCATGGTTCTCCAGTGTGACAGATTCACTGAAGAAGATCAAGAAGCTGTGGAGAAGATTGAGGAGCTACTGGGAGAAAAACGCATGCAGAAAGCCTGGATTCTCTTCACTGGAGAAGATCAACTCAATGATGAAAATAAGAGCATAAAACAACTCATTGAGGAGACTGAAACCTTGAAGAAACGTATTCAGAAATATGAGGGCAGATTCCACAGTTTCAACAACAAGACGAATGAACCAAGTGCTCAAGTCAATTCTCTGATATCTAAAGTTTTCATGAGGAACTTGGAGAATCGTAAGTTTATTTTAACTAGATTTAAAGGGAATATTTTAGCCATGCATCATATTATTAATGAATTGAGATTCCTTGCTTATTAATAAATTAATTCATTAATTTATCATTATGGCCACACTATCTGTTTGCCAAAGGAGATTATAGTTTCAGTAAAGGAAAACCTTTCAGGACAAGAAAATGTGATATGTATATTTTTTTTACAAATAGAACAATCCCAAAGTTTTGCAGTTTATAAGCATCAGTGATATGGCCTTATATTATCTGCCTGTGTAATTGGTATATACTATATGTTAACTGTAAGATGTAGTCATATAAATTTAACATAATAGTCATGCGCATTCATGGATATTCATACATCTCTACCCCTTTTACATTTCTCCATCTCAAGTTTTTCATCCCAGAATTGGGAATTAAATGCATGGGTCAGGAACCCACACCAGAATATTTCAGTGAAAAAGTGGCTTACAGGATAAAATAAGTGATTGTTTGATTGTTATTTGATTTTTTTTTTTTTTTTTTTGCAGTACCAAAAAAACCAAAGCAAAGAATTACAATCAACCTCCAGGATGTTCCTGTCGATAGACATTTATCCAGACAGATTGTTCTTCTGGGTAAAAGTGGTGTTGGGAAGAGTGCTGCTGGAAACACAATACTGGGACAGAAAAGGTTTAAATCTCAGAGGAGTGCGAGTTCAGTAACCCGTGAATGTTTAGTGGAACACGACAATGTTTCAGGCAGATCTGTGTCTGTAGTTGATACTCCTGGATTCTTTGACACTTCTATTAAAACTGAAGACTTAATAAAGGAGGTAGCAAGAAGTGTTTTTGAATCCAGTCCTGGACCGCACGCTTTTCTCATTGTTCTCCGAGTAATTGACAGATTCACTGAACAGGAGCAGCAGATTCCTCAGCTCATTGAGATGTTGTTTGGTCAGGAGGTGTTAAAATACTCCATCATTCTCTTCACTAATGGAGATCAGCTAGAAGGAGAGACCATAGAGGAGCTCGTTGAGAAGAACAACGAATTAAATAAGCTAGTTGGTCAGTGTGGAGGCAGATATCACGTGTTAGACAATAAAGATCAGAATAACAGAGAGCAGGTGAATGATCTACTGCAGAAGATTGACACAATGATAGAGGAGAATGGAGGAGGACACTACAGTAATCAGATGTTTGAAGATGCTAAGAGATGCAAACAAGAAGCAGAAGAACAGAGACAGAGAGATGAAGAGGAGAGAAAACAACGAGAGGAGAATCAAAGTAAAGAGGAGATTGACAGAGTGGTAAAGGAGACTGAGGAGAGAGTCAGAGCACAGTTAGAAGCAGAGAGAGAAACAACGAGCCAAAAAGGATTTGAAAAATTCTTTTCCGAGTACAAGAGTTATTTTCAAATGGCAGCTTTTGTTGTTGGTGGAATGGCTGTTGGAGCATTGGTTTTAACTGGTGTTGGAGCTGGTGTTGGAGCTGGTGTTGGAGCTGTTGTAACAGCTGTTAGTGGTGGAGGAGCTACTATTACAGGTTCTGTTGCTGGAGCTTCTCTTTCAGCTTGTATTGGTGCAACGGCTGCTACCGGAGCTGTTGGTACTGGAGCTGTTGCTGCCGGAGCTAGTACTGGAGCTCTTATTGGAGCTGGTGTTGGAGCCATCGCTGGAGGTGTTGGTGGAGCTGTTCTTGGAGTTGCTAATAGTAAAGTTTCCAGTTGAGCTGTCACTCAGTACGTTTACATGCACCCTCATTATTCGATTATAATGGGTTTTTAGCAATATTGCGATTAAGCTTTACTTCATGTAAATCCCAAAAAATTGATCAAACTAATGTGATTAAGCTTATAATCGTAGTAACCATGTTAGCATTAAACTATGTGACGTACGCCAATTTTAATAGCAATAAACAGGCATGTAAACACCTTAACTGCATAATTACTGCTCTGAGCAAAGTGTGCATGTGCTCGGTTCTACACGGATGCCGTGTGTTGTTCACACAACTTCATGAATGAATTATGTGACATTATTCTGAAGTTTTCTCATTTCCAAATTGCTAAACTCAACCCGCTGCGCAGTCTCTGCTCAGCATCTTCATCCAGACAGCCCAAAGAACGCAACGGCACCGAATGATTTCCAGTAGGCTATGTCCATAAATTATAATTTTTTTATTTGATGTGAGTAGATTAAAACAATGGCCGGTAACATCCATACTGTATGACTATCATTAGTGAATAACCAGAATAATGAAAATTGCATGTAAACAGGAGTGAAGAGTTCTGCTTGTGTCATCTAAACATCTTAATGTAAGCGATTATGAGCTTACTCTGATTATTAGAAATAATCGCATTATTGGTGCACATGTACACGTAATCAATTTTGGCACTCTAGTCTTTGATCAGAACTTGTTTATAAATGATTTTATAGATACACATATAAATGTATGGACTAAAAAATGTATCCAAATATTATGATTTGAATTTTCCTTTAGGTTACTTTCTAGTTCATTGTAGCTTTGATTTTTTTTTTTTATTGTGATTTTAACGGATCAGTCTCTCTGAAAAACATCTTGTGTGTTTTATTTGAGAGGTGACTGAGGGTCTGGTCCATATTACGAGTCTTTTACTCCTTATTCAGAGGTGAATCTCTGTTGCTCCTTCTTGAAGATATTTTCTTTGTTTTCCTGTTATATTTCTTAAAATTTGTACTTGTTATACTAATCTGTATATTCATTTGTTTTATCTGTTTAAAATCTGTTTATTTGTTGTAGTATCAGAAAGAGAGTATTTAGCTAAAATTCTATTGTAATCATGTTACAAATGTATGGTTGCTTTCTTGAAGCAACACAGTTTGCATTTAAGTATTCCTATAACCTATAACTAGTTTTAATATAACAAGCAAAGGGAATGGAAATTATGGAAAATGAATGGAAAATACTGCTATGGCCATTAAACTGACAACTGAACTGCAAAAGTAAGACATGAGTTGTCAGTTTAATGGCCATAGCAGCATTTTTCATTACTTTTCCATAATTTCCATTCCCTTTGCTTGTTATATTAAAAATATGGGTTATAGGAATACTCAAATGCAAACTGTGTTGCTTCAAGAAAGCAACCATACATTTGTGTTGTTTTACTTTCTTTCTTTTATATGCATTTATTCTTCATTTATTTAAACATTTATAATCATTTATCATGTTTTCATTTTATTGTTCCATTTTATCATATACTCATTAATAATAAGCATTTAAACCATTTATATACTAATTTTTATTCACTGATTAGTCATTTGTAGATTAGGATTTGTGCTGATCAGACAAAGTATGACCATTGAAATATACACAACTAAAATTATTCAATAAAGATCCTCCTTTTTATTATCATCACTCTGTGTCCTGCTTCTCCTATTCTCTGGCTTTACTCTGTTACAGAAATGATTTATTAAGTGGTGAGACTGCAATGAAAACTAACCCCTCTTGTCTTTGAAGTACTTTATTCTTGCAAGGCCATTCACATACAGACATCAGAGTTTTCTGCTGCGAAGCACAACCTCACCTAGTACCTTTTTATCCATCACTCACACCCCACTCTGCTGTTTTATTAATATATCACTATAACAATCATGAAATATTGCTAGGGAAAAATAACTTGTTTAAAAGGTTTTACAAATCACCATCACAGTTTCGTTTTACTCAAAAAAGTTCAGAATAATACAAAGGCAAAAATAACATAAATGCGGATTCACCCGTCTTCACCTGAATTGTGGCCCCGAGAAAAACCCCACAAAGCTTTTTATACTATTCTCATCAAAAAGGCAGTTTTTGAGATATGGGCTGTGATTGTAGTGCAGCCTTTCCCATATAAGGTAAAATTTTAGACTCATACTGGTCTTTAGTTAACATAAGCTGGCAAAAAGCACATACAAAGCAAGTCTATTTTATGCAGCATACATACAAGCTTATTTGGTAAGTCTTTCCATTAAAAGTTGTTGAGACACCACCCTGTGCCTCTCACATTTTTCTCTGTCAGAAGCAAAAGATGTTCACAGTTTCTTTTCAAAAATGCATAGGGTTTTAACAATGATGTACTGTGAAACCACATACACCCACACACATAATACTTGTAACAATGACCCTTAAGCTAGCAGGTCAAGCCTGAATTATGCTTTAAGTAATTCAAGTTTGTCCTCCAAATCAAACACTTCATCATCTGGCCGGTCTATTTCATTTTCAGCCATAAAACCTTTAACAACATTTATTAATTTCCTGTTTCATCCTCAACTTATTTGATCACTTTTGTAAACTGCTGGCCATGACGGATCAGTCCATTCCGGGGAAGTTGAGTTTTAGTGGAAGATCTTCGCAAGTGTCGTCTTCTCCTTCTCCGCCTTGCGAACTCTCCTTGCATGGTCTCTCTGGAGATGTAAGATCGTCCATAAAAATCGCAACCGCGTTGTCACATTTAAAGCGTGAAATGATCTTCAGCATATCTAATTTCTGGGTCATCCTCGTTTGTCACATTTAAAGCATGTAAATGATCTTTAATTTATATAATTTCTGGGGATTTATCAGAAGAATTCGCCATCACCATATTTTCAATAGCTGCTTGTTTTGTTGAAAATATTGAAATATTAAACATAAATATGCATAATGTACAACACAAGTGAACATAAGTAACATTTTAAATAAAATGACTCCCGCGTCACCATGTCTGTGTTTGAGCGGGAGCTCTTAAGTACACTCCAGGAGGCTAATAATATAGAGCCGACACCACCAACACCTCCTCCTCCACAAGTAGCTCTGTCTGTAGCTGATGAGGATGGATTTTTTTTTTGAGCCTCTTGCCCGCCATTCGTTGAATGACCCTGGCCAAGAGGGCCGAGGTTAAATTTAAAATATATTCTTTTGTGTACGAGGCAGATATGGAGGTGTTGTAAAGTTTTTCCTTCTCAAGTGTAGAAAACTTAGAAGTGCAGACCAGGAGACTTTAAGAGGTATCTTTCGAGCAGAAGTTCTTTATTGCGTCGCTGTAGTCATCTCAATCAAGTCTAACTAAGGGAACGTTACATTGTAGTTTATATACATTTCAAGGGGGAGGGATTACATATAGGTGGAGACTTCTCTGAAACAAAGCAAATGTAAATAAGGTATACAGATTGTGGAACCTGCTCAGCATGAGACATGAGAACAGGAAAGGCATAGACTTCTCGTACTGAGATGAGAACTCCAAGACAAACGGTCTCAGTAATAAAATAACAGGTGTTCAAACTTGCTCAGCATGAGTTTCACCCAGTGAGACACGAGCGGGACAGTCAGGAATATTCCGTTGGGAACTCCTACCGTTTGCAGAGATTTTGTGGTCTCATCATTTATAAACTTTATCAATATAAAATACTATAGTATTTGAAGTCTAAATTAAACATTTAAATAAAATTTGTAATCCTACAGAGGGAAGGGTGTAATTTTATTCAAAATGTTACTTATGTTCATGTTTGTGTTGTACATTATACGTATTTATATTTAATATTTGAAGTTTATTTTGTTCAATCAGTTATGTTGTTCAATAAGTTATATTTTGTTCAATGAAGTAACTTTTTGTTCAATAAATAATTCAGTTTTTTCAATGGTGTTCATGACTATCATTCTCAACAGTGTTCATTATTCCGTAGGGTTTATACTTGCTGTGCACATTTGCTAAGCCGATATAGATAGACATATAGGTTCTGTAGATAAATAGATTTATTGCAACTGTACAAGTACAATAGAATGTTGTTTGGATGAATCCTGTTGATACACACATAAAAAGATAGAAACTTCAGAGGTACAACTAATAACTAAATCATAAAATTAACTTTATTTTATTTAGTTAGTAAATAACTAAACTAAAATCTGATTCTGATTTTTAGTTAATAACTAAACTAAATCTTTAGTTACCAAGATTTAGTAACTAAATCTACCATTTATTAGTAGATAAATTGTTATCTATCTATCTATTAATAAATAAACTAATACATAACCATTAATAACTAATGGTTATTAACTAAACTAAAAACTAATAACCTTTATTCTTTATGAAAAAAAGTTAACTGACAATATATGTATTATATATACACAGAATGAAGAGTTTAATGGCAAGGTTGAGTTAGAACAGGTGAGTTGTCATAAAGGGTCAGGGGAGGTGTCTACAGTAGTAGTGCAACATCCCTGTGAAAAGTTTATTTACATTTTTAAGTTTGAAAACCCTTGTCAATTAAGGCTGATCAAAATTCACGGTGGTCAGAAAAACTGTCCCTATGAAAATGTTGTTTTTATGACTATCATGAATTTTTAATACTTTATTTAGTGTGGTTGTTCAGGCTAAAAGGGCTCTATGTTTTTCCAAACAGTGGGGTGAAAATGCTGTGTGAAGGGGGAAGTCAGGTGTATCACATATATCTATGCTTTACATTTCCATGTGTTATGGAACATGCACCATTGCTTTTAAAGAGCAATGTATGCATAATTCTTGTGCTACTTTGGAACTACGCCTTTAAATGACAATGTGGGTGGCTCTTAAAAGAGCCGTTGTGTTATGCAGCTGCTGGGTTGGTTTATGGCTGGGCCTGCCAGGGAACAGCGCCCTCTTCGCTGAAATAAGAGGCGAAGTTGGCTCTCTCTTTCAAGGCCTCCCGTGTGGCGTTGTTAGCGGACATCCTGGAAAGTCCCCGGAGACAACTACCATCACCAGGCCTACGGTAACTACCCGCCCTGTGCCTTCTCCTCAAGGAATGACACGCAGGTAGTTGTGGAGAACGCAAGTGGCTCTGACACACGTCTCAGTAGTAGTGGGGCTGACAGCCATCACTCTTCTGCACATTCTCCACTGTGAAGACAGAATGCCAAAAACACTCAACTACAAGCCTGGCACGACTGAGGCGGTAGTTGTCCACCATCTGTTCTCCAGGGACATGGGGGCCAGGGAAAGGGGGCATGAGGTTCCGGCGGAGGGGAAATGCACGATGCTCAGACCCAGGGATGACCGTAGATTAGGTGAGGTCACCAGGGAGGTACTCAGGTAGCAGGGCATCCCAGATGGCAGCTGACACCTCTTTCACCACTCTCCCCACAGTGCAGTGGCCCACCCTGTAGTTGATGGATATTGTCCTGAACGAATCCCCTGTTGAGAGGTATCTGTGAAGATATGAAGATATATTAATTTACTTTTGCATGTCATTTTTTTTTTTGAGCGTCGGGACACATTATTTCCACACACAAACACACACACACACACACACACACACAATATTACGTAACAATCTGCACGTATGTTTAAAAAAAAACTAATTTAACTTAATAACACTTTTTAATTAACCCTCTAAAAGTGTTTACTACAAATAAATGACTAAATTCTATAAATGTCAATGAACTAATTAATGAACTAATAATTGTTGTATATTCAGGTAGTACGTACATTAACCAGTATGTAAGCACTGTCTTATGGCTGGTTCAGATCACACGATTTTAGCACGATTTTTGGCACGATCCGTTTGACGTAGGGTGTCGTGGGGATTCGTAAACGACAACGGGTGTCGGGACGCAACATTCGATCGTATCATCTCGTATAGTGTGTCATAGTGGGCGACAACCTACGTCGCGTCTGCGATGCTTCACGACATCACGACAAAAAGACTAGCATGTTTAATTTTTTTAACGTCGTCCACGACGGGTTCCGTCACATGTATGAGGTTGACCAATAGGAGCACAGAAGCTTTTCCGTACACAACTTTCAAAAATGGTGAAACGAAAGAGAGACGATGGTGCTACTAGGTGGAGTTATGACATGGAGGAAAGGTTCGTAAGAAAACAATATTTTACCTCAAGTTCTCTTTGGAGGATTGACAGCCCATACTGTCCTCTTCGAGCAATCCAGGAACGTGTCCATTGTCGGGTTTTCTTTCTTTTTTTTACGTTTTTTCTGAACACAGGACAGCCAATACAACACTCACCGCTTCATCCATTGTTTGTTTACGTTTGTTTCCGGAAGTCACTCGCTACTTGTTTCGCCTTCTCAATGACATCACGCACGTCGTAAAGATGGCACGCGATGACTGGTCAGGAAGCAACGTGTAGTCTGACATGTTTCTTGTCCACGACACGACAAGATTTTAGGAGTCAAAATCGCGTAATCTGACACAGTGACTATCGTAACAGACAAAAAAAAAATCGTGTAATCTGAACCAGGCATTAGATATCACACGTTAGCCTATTGCCCTCATAAGAAAATTTGAAAACAAAAATGTAGTGGTCCTCATTGAAATACCCTATTGACGTTGAGTATTTATTAATTAATTAATTAAATAATGTTGCTTTAAGATCATATTGAGTGAACGTCCACTAATTAAACTAGTATTGAAAATAAAGTGATGTATTCTGAAAGTAAATCAACCTGAAATAATCATTTGATAACTGTATTATCTGAAGTTAGCCTACCAAAGACAAATAGCAAGGCGCTGAGCAGGACCAATTGCCTGACGAAAAAAGGTGTTCGTCTTGGCAATCCGGGGTCCCACTCGCGCCAGCAGGTCGTCGAACAGCTCCTTGGACAGCCTGAAATGTTCCCTGAACATGTCATCGTCAAGCCGGAGCTCCATCACAAGGCAGTGGTACTCCCAAACCTCCCGCCGGGCAACTTCACACCAGATAGGGTGAACCCAATGGCGACGACGTGGCTTCTTCCTACGGAGGTAGAGCAGAGCAGCTACAATAATCTTTCTCTTTTTTATTCATGACCGTATACAGATCAGATCACTTCTTCGAACAAATGTTTTAAATACGCAACATTTCCCGCTCGGTCAAAACCACGCCCATAGCGGCAAACAGAGGAACACCCATCAACGTACAAATGTGGGGAGGCGTCGCGACACCACACGACAGTCGTGTCGGACAAGTGGATCAGCACCATTACTCACACCGCCGTCGACTTGAGCTTCCAAAGCTACCGGAAGTCATTCATTTTCAATGGAAGCTGGCTTCTCTCAGCTGCAAGGAGCATAAAATCCATCGGCGTCGCGTTTTGGGCGTTTTGAGCGTTTTGAGCGTTTTGAGCGTTTAGAACGTCAATCAGAAAGTTGAAAGTAGCTCAACTTTATGGTAATGAGCTATGACGCGGTTCAGCGGCAAGCAGCGGCAAAATGCCAGCAACCAATCGGAATATAGACATCCTCCGCGCTGGCTGATTCCGGAGAAACACACAATGTAAACTTTTGTTCCTCCCAAAACATTTAGTTCTGAGAAAATGGAGGAGAAGCTAATGATCGCCGCTGCTGGGTTTCCTATCATTTATGATATGACATTGTTTGCTTATACAAAAGAACGAGGCATGGGATAAAATAGCTGGGATAGTTTACATTTTTGTTCTTAAAGTTGAACTTATTTTAACTTGAATGACGCGTTTTTTAAAATGCTGTGACATGCGCAAGACATTTCATGTTGCGACACTTCTCTTCTCCCTGCTACGTCAGAGCGACCAAAGCGTCAACAAGCTTCCCCGTACTTTTTGACAAGCGTCCTTGACAGGGCGTCCAGAGCTTCTTTACCGCTCAAGTCGGCGGTGGTGTGAATGTAGTTACGGTGTGAAACGGCCGTGTTTCAGGAGGTTTTCCTACTTGTGCGTTCCTTGTGCACGTGTGATGCTGATGTTGCGCGATGTTAATCATGCGGCACCCGAATGCATTTGACCGGCATAAAATCGGAATATGTCAGACTGACCGGCCGGTCGCCGATCATGGCCGATCACGTGAAAATCGGCCAATTCCGGTCACCAGCCGATCAATCGGTGCATCTCTTCCTAGTTAACATCAACACTCAATATTCATGAATAGATTAAACAAATATAACAAAACATGTTAAATAACGGAAATAATATGAATGGCAGTTATATGTTATGTAATATTTGTTGGCTACATAGGCTTGCTACTGTTAACAAGTGTTACCTCAACTTGTCCATGTAACATTAATATTAATAATATAGATCGACCAGGGTTCACCACTAACGTTAAATTCTGTGTTGATTTTGCAGGGGGCTGATGAACACACCGATGTTCTTAGAGTGGAGAGTAGCTAATTAAAGGGAGGAAAGAAAAGAAAGAGAGCAACAAAAGCATGAGGAGAGACAAGAACAAGAGGCCAGAGAGAAATAAAGCGAGAAAGGGAGGAGACAAAGGAGAGAGAGAGGAAAGATTCCTTCAGCTTTTAGAAAAAATTTCTAAAAAAAAAATATTAATAAAGAAAACAAATGTTACACACTCTTTCCATTTATTTGTTAGTAAGTTCATTTTGTCATGCTGTTTTAGCAAGTTTTATTACAAAACACTTAATTCCCAGGGATTTCCAGTAGTCAGTTGTGAAGTTTAATATGTCTCGTGTGATGTTGGTCCTAAAAGCTTTTTTTCAGTTTTCATTTTATTCTGGGTTTTCAGTGTGCCAAATATGTGTCAAGTGCCAAAACGCTCATAAAATGAAAGATGACATTCATTGTGTTACATCAATGGAGGAGAGGTGAGGGTCCAAGCGCAGCATAAGTTTATTAAAAGAAAAACACAAACGAAGATAATCAACTCAAGAAAACAGGAATGCAACAGCTTACCAACATGCACAAACAATGACTGACAAAGACTGACTGAAACACTCAGCTAATAAAACAAGGAAACGTTGTTGTGTTTTTTGGTTTTGAATTAATAATAATAAAAAAAAAATCTATTCTTTTTAATAGTGATATTTTTGATTGTCTGTTTTTTTTTTTTTTACAGTGTCATTGATAAGTTATCTCACATACAGAGTCATGTGTGCAGTTTACATCAGTATTGCTCCAGTTTAAGATGCCCATCTGGAGAGATCATTTTTACAATGGACTTTCTTATTCCACAGTACAGAAAAACACATTGTTATATCTCCAATACATACATCATCAATCATATATTCTGAATCTTCTAAAAACACAAAGTCAATACAATCCAATAAATATCAGACTAACTAATATTCTGACTTATTAGTATTACAAATGAAATCAGAAATAAAAAGTTACCTGGTCAAACATATTCACACAGAAAACGTAGATTAAAAAAAAAAGTGTTATTTCAACAGTTACGGATTTCTTAAAAACATACAAAAATCAAATGTAATTCATGGATGTCTTTTTGATGACGAGAAATTAAAAAATGAAATTTAGAAAATAATGTTGCAGAAATCTGAATTCTGATTATTTTTTTCATGTTAAAGTTGAAGAGATTAGAGTCATTGCAACATTATAAACTAAAATGAAGTGTGAAAACTATCATTGTATTCCAGCAAAAGCTCCGGCAGCTCCAGCTAATCCTGCTAATGCTGTAACAGGAAGTTCATTTCCTCCTATAAAGTGACCAATCACAGCTCCGGCTGATAAACCACACACAACACCTCCTGTCTTCAGCAATAACTGTCTAACAGCGCTGGGACGCTCATGAGAAAATGAACGGATAACCTGACTCTTCAACATCAATCTCCAGAGATTCCCTATCAAAACTCCTGCAGTTGATGCTGATCCTCCAGTAAAGAAACCCTTAGTGAACATCCATCCTCGTGAAGAGTCTTCCTTCCACACTGAAACCCCTCCTGTCACCACAGCAAAAAACATAAATACACAGACATATTTCAGCTTTATCTGTTTAAAGAACAGATCTTTCTCCCTCTTCCCAGCTTTGTCCTGTTTCTCCTGCTCATATTCAATCCTCACTCGCATCTCTGTCTCTCTTCTGACTCGGTCTAATGTCCTCTGATGTTCTCTCACTCTCCTCTCCTCCTCTTCTCTCTTTTCCTTATTTGCCCTCCTCTCTTCCTCTTCTCTTCTCCTCTCGTTCTCCTGCATCATTTCTAGTGTGTAACAGGAGTTTCTGTTCTCAGTTAGCAGTCTGTTGATCTTCTCCATGAGATCATTCACCTGCCGTCTGTTTGCTGGATCTTTAATGTTAAACTCATGATATCTCTGACCACATCGGCGAATGAAAGCAGATAATTGAGGATTTGCCCTGATCATTTCTTCTAGTGATCTCATGTGTCTCTGATCTGCATGAGTGAAGAGCACTAGAGTAAATCTGAGAGCTTCGACACCAAACTTCTGCTCAAACCAATCAATGAAATCCTTCTCATGTTCAGTGAAAGTGCTTAAAGGCAGAAAAAGCAGGAGGACATGAGCTCCTGCTGGACGTAATTCAAGAGCTCTCTTCAGCTCCGAGTCTGAATCAAAGTCAGTGTGAGTGGAGAATATGAAGTCTGGAGTATCGATCACTGTCACGTTTCTGTTATTAACTTCTCCAGTGTGTGTCTTACAGACTCTAGTCACTGATGAAGAGCTGTTCTGTGACTCAAACACTCGATCATTAAAGATGATGTTTCCTGTGGCGCTTTTCCCGGATCCGGTTTTACCAATCAACAGCAGCCGACAATCCTCATCTTCATCTCCATCTCTCATCAACACTGGGCTCTGAAACCTCTAAAATACATAAAACCATGCAGCATACAGTCAATTAAAAGACTAATTATAAATTATTGTCTGCTACAATTAAAAAAGTATGGGGCGGAAGAGAGAGAGATGTTAAATTATTTACCTGATAAGCCATGTCAAGGTCTCTTTTCACCAATTTCACCAATAAAATAAGAGTTCAAACTACAAAAAGAAAAAAAAAATTTAAATACACAATACAAATGTGCATATGGCATGAATTACATATATGTAAATTATTTATTTGTGCTTTAGGGAAGTGAAATTAAAAATAATATAATCCTGTACACTAACGTGGCGATTTTATGAACGCTTTGGAGAGACAAAAACGTGCACTCAACCCTCACCAAACCTATGTCTAACCGAGAGCTCTAAAGATGATGGTCACATAGCTCATACTTTGCAAATACAGATTTATTAAACGTTACACTTACTGATAATCACACAAGACCGAGGAGGTAAAATGCCTTCCGTCATCAGTGGGCTTCAACAAAATGTCGGAAATATCATTTTACTTTCACTTTAAACAAAGTCATGTGTCGCTGTTCGTCGCTGCACTCGGTCAGCGCCACACGAGCGAAACAGTAGACTCGCTTGAGATGCGCCTTGCCTGAAATGTAGCCTATGTGAGAGTGGCCCTGTCCCAAATGACATACTTCATATGCACTTTCGGTTTTGTGGACTTACAATGGCTGCCGCGTGCACGCGCCCGTTTAGTCCACGTGACCGTAGTGTGTCCCATTTGTCATAGGTCTCAGAAGGGTGCTCGCGAGGGTGCTGTGGTCGATATGCGCCCTAGATGCGCACTGATGCAAGCTCCACAGCAGACTTCCCAACAGTCAAAGCAGCGCTGATGGACATCTGTGGTCGCATAATAAAGTTTCAGTTGTGATTATTTTGTCATTCCCCATTGCTTTCTCGTTTGGTAGCCTGCATAGCTTCAACCAGACATTATTATTGAAACACAATGAGAAATGTTTATGTTTTTGACATGCATAAAATAATTATATTAGCTAAGTCTTCTTCATCTTTTTCCGCAAAACACACAATGCTCTATATGTCTAGAAACATGGTGAGATGGTGAAGTTAGTGACCCTGCTGCACTTTCACAAGGATTTAGTTAAATTTTTACAAGCTTTACCACAACAACTAAAATGTTAAAACTGAATTAGACCTACAAGTGTTTAAATTGATAAACCACAAAGCTAAAAGTTACTTATGGGGGTTTTATTTAAAAACGTGTATATGGAGAATACATAATTGGCAAAAGTATGAGGAATATTAGAATTATTAATATGAGGATAATTAGACATAGGCTACACACTGCTGTGATTGTTTTGTAATTTCCTTATTGCTTGCTCAGTTGATACATAATTATGTAATTTTTTATTACTAGGCGCCTAAAGTTAAATTATTATTTTTTAAGTCACATATGTATCGACACCATGGCAAGGCAAGACTAATTTATTTGTCTAAACCAATCCTGAAGTTCACCAAAAATGAAAAACCTGTATGAGTTTCTTTCTTCTGCTGAACACAAAAGAAGATATTTTGAAGAATGTTTCAAAATAATTTACACTATTAAAACCATTTAAAAACATTGCATGTCCAGTACACCAGCAGTTGACAGGTATAAACAGCTTTTAAAGGGATAGTTAAAGGATTAGTTCACCTCAAAATGAAAATTTCCTAATAATTTACTCACCCCAATGCCATCCAAGATATCCATGTCTTTCTTTCCTCAGTGGAAGAGAAATTAATTTTTTTGAGGAAAACATTTCTGGATTTTTCTTAGAATAATAGACTTCAATGACAACCAGCGTTTTGAAGTCCAAATCAATGCAGTTTCAAAGGTCTTTGAAGTGCTTGAAACAGCTGTGCACGATCGCAGCTGAGGAGGGGGGGTCTTAGTGGGGCGGTACTTCCGCCGACGCTGGCGATATTGAGCCTGACCTTTCAACGTGATGATGTAGTTCCCGGCGCGTTGCAGATCAGCTCAATCCGAACAATTGTAGTTAAAAAGTATATATATATATATTTTTTTTTTTCTTGAAAATTACCTATCGTTTCGCTAGATAAGACTCTCTTCATCAGCTGCGATCGTGCACAGCTGTTTCAAGCACTTCAAAGACCTTTGAAACTGCATTGATTTGGACTTCAAAACGCTGGTTGTCATTGAAGTCCATTATTCAAAGAAAAATCCAGAAATGTTTTCCTCAAAAAAATTAATTTCTCATCCACTGAGGAAAGAAAGACATGGATATCTTGGATGGCATTGGGGTGAGTAAATTATTAGGACATTTTCATTTTGAGGTGAACTAATCCTTTAACTATCCCTTTAAAAGCTGTTTAAACCTGTAAACTGCTGGTGTACTGGACATGCAATGTTTTTAAATGGTTTTAATAGTGTAATTTATGAACAAAAAACATTTTTGACAAGAACATTGTTCAGATTGTCTTTTGATTTGCAGTTATTCTGAAGTTGCATTATACTATTATTACCTATAGATTTATATACTGTAATAACTACATATTATTTATAGTATCATTATTAGTAATTTATAATTTAATTTAGTAATTTTTTAGTAAATTATAATATTTTGCAATAATGTATCAATATAGATATTACAGTACAATACCGTATAATTAATTACAGCAGAAGTAGACAAAAATTACAAAATACAGTACAAATACAATACAGTACTGTTTTGTAGTTTACTGTACTGTTTATGTGTACTGTAAATTGAATTACAGTACAATTACTGTAAATCAAAATACAGTAACTTGCTGGCAACCTTGCTGCCAGTACTGTACTGTAAAAATACAAGAAAATTGTTAACAGTGCGCTGGATTCACACTAATGCATGGTGTTGCTAATAAACAATGTAATTTAAGTCCTGTTTTTTTTTAATGAAAATAAATATGAACAAGACACACAAAGCACTTGTTATTTAATTCCATTCGAAGACGTGCAAGTCGTTTCCCATCATGCTTTTGATCAGGGAGTTGTTGGAGAGAAACTGCAGAACGTCCGCCTTGCCGTCGCAAGATTTTTTGACATACGTCAGGATGACATCAGAGCAAGGCGGACTACACTCGGACACATTTCTACCGCCATGCATCTTGCGGTGATCGATTCTGCGTAGATTTTGCTCATCACAAACGAGCATACTGATCGCTTCTGCCAGCTGATCGTTGATTGGCTAATAGTGCGTGCTTGTTGGCGACGTCAGCACCAACGCCAGCCGACACTACATTGGGCCTGTGTTTAGTAATGTCATGATGACCGATTTTATGGACTACATGCACACTTGAGTTTTGTTTATTACGTACGTGACATGCAGGAAAAAACAGTAGGTTAAATCGTGCGCATGATTTATAAATTGTGGGAACAAATTAGTAAATCATGTGCATGATTTAGCAAATCGAGGGAACCAAATAGTAAATTGTGTGCACAATTTTAAATCGAGGGAACGAATTAGTAAATCGTATGTCATGTGTGGGGCTCTATAGTTTGTTAACCAATTACACTATCAAATTTTGATATTTGAAAACTGCTGACCTGACCCCAAACCAGCCCAAATTTTGTCCACCTGCCAAAACCCATTTTTACCCGCACAATCAAATTCAAAACCGCCCAATCTGGCAACCCTGGCAATGTGAATTCTGCATTAGCTGCACCCTCAAAGCAAGTGCCACACCCCTCTTCACCTGTTCATTTCCCCTGTTAGCCCCAAGCTCCACCCACGCAATCTCAAACCAATCAGGACTCTCTCACAGGTAGTGATGGCGAAGTGAAGCTTTCTGTACCAGCAAAGCTTTTAACACAATTCTATCGGAAAAAGGTTCATTACTCAAAGCTATTAAAATCAGAGCTCGACGGTGAAAGTGATGGAAAGCACTGTGTCACAAATTGTTTTACAACCGACCAATGCATTAATCTTAGAAGCAAAAATTAATGAATGAATAGATTAATAAATTAATGAATCAACATAATAAATGTGTAACGAGTGGCACGGATTCTATATCTCACAAGTTCAGACTCAGAAGATTTCCGGATCGACTCACTGAAGCAAAACTAGCAAAAGTCAAAGTAAATCACTCAGACTACTGTAATGCAATCTGCTAAATAAAAGGTAAGTATATTTTCTCTTTGTTGGCAATTTGAATAATTATGGAAATGAAAATAAAACAAAGCAATTAAATGACAGAAAAATACAGTACTTCAATTGAATTACATATACCAGGAAACAATGAAAATTCTCAATGTCACTTTTCGAAATCTCAGCCTCAATATTTAAATTCCAAATTCAACAATTGTATTCTCAATTTCAAAAATAAGAAATAAGAATGTTCATCAAAATGGAAAAACAGTTCAGTCCATGAGGAGAAAAAAAACTCAAATTCTTGTCTTCAGGAAAATCCAGGTAAAGTGAAAAGTGAAAAAAATACCATGTGTGTAGTTCTGTCCTACCCACTCTGAAACTTTGTTTCTCACACTCTTTTACAGGTTTCCAGGGACGAAATGATGGGATGGCTCGCCAGTCCAACCAGGAATAGAAAATCCACAGCAGGACAGAAATCAGAATCTCGGCAGCAATTCACGAACTCTCAACAGAGAATTTACAGGAAAAATATACCAAAACAAAAAAAAACCCGGCCAAGGAGAAATATAAATCACAGAACAAAAAACAATTTTCCAAAGGAAAAATTAGAAAATTTCTCCTATCTCTTCAGTATGGGTTCAGCACGACGCGGTGAGTTTTCACAAAGCAGTTTCTCACGCGCGAGCTCTCTAAAGAACTAAAGCCTCATAAATCTACTGCGCTTCTTTATAATTTATCGCAAAATTATCACTGTTCCTTCTTTCTTAACTCATTCAATCGATTTAATATCACTTTCGTGTCGTTCAGAATCTCTTGCAATCTTTCATCTCTGGTCTCGTCTCAGCTTGATAACCGATAGATCTGGAAATTATTTTCTCAACGGTGGGCGGAGTTAACCCTTCACCTACCAATCGGAAATTCACTCAAAAACGTTTTTTTTTTTTTTATCCTTTAATTATTTATAATGAAATAAATACATTTTATTTATAATTTTTCACTCACTATTAGTTTCATATCGATATGAATAAACCAATACTAATTATAAACACTAGTGACCCAAATTAATGTACTGGGTTACAAATATATGACAACAATCTGTTCCATTGCATACTTATAGTAACTCAAAACAATAAAGATAACATTTTGAATTGTGGATGTGGTCATTTTTCCTGTTTGTAAACAAAACTCATGAATGAAGGAAGTAAACACACACACACACACACGATTTTTATTGTTTCAGATGTCAGATGTGAAGGAAGAGAGTTCACATGCGTACAGACATTCCTACTTGTTTGCTGGCTCCTAGCAATGAAACTATGAAGTAAAAGCAGGTGAGAAACAGACATGATTGTGGTAAACAACTAGAAATCATTTACATTAACATTTAATCATTTAGCAGACACTTTTATGCAAAGTGACTTACAAATGAGGAGAGAAGCAGTCAAACTAACAATTGGACAGCAAGATGCAAGTGATGTGACCCTCTAACGCAGTATATGTAATGTTTTATATATTTATATATGAAATAGATATAGAATAGAAATTAGATATTGAAGAGAAGAGAAAAAAAGTCTTAATTAATGGATGCCATTTAATGTCTATTATATTATATTCTGTTCTATTTATTTATTTCCAAAGAAATGTGAAATTTGTGAAATTTAAAGTATTGTGCATCGTTTACTTTCACTGTCTGGTTTGGTGCTTTCTCTTGTTTCTACTTGAGCTTCTATCTCTGCTCTGATTCTCTCCTCTGTCTCCTTTACCACTCTCTCAATCTCATCTTGTTTTCTCTCCTCTTCATCTCTCTGTCTCTGTTCTTCTGCTTCTTGTTTGCATCTCTGAGCATCTTCAAACATCTGATTACTGTAGTGTCCTCCTCCATTCTCCTCTATCATTGTGTCAATCTTCTGCAGTAGATCATTCACCTGCTCTCTGTTATTCTGATCTCTATTGTTGAACACGTGATATCTGCCTCCACACTCCTGAACTAGATGTCTTAAAGCTTCATTCTCCTCAATGAGTTCCTCTATGGTCTCTCCATCTAGCTGATCTCCATTAGTGAAGAGAATGATGGAGTATTTTACTACTTCTTCACCAAACATCCACTCAATGATCCGAGGAATCTGCTGCTCATGTTCAGTGAATCTCATAATCACAGGAAACACAATGACAAAAGCATGTGGTCCAGGACTGGATATATAAACACTTCTCACTATCTCTGTCATTATCTCTTCATGTGTCATCTGTGTGTCGAATAATCCAGGAGTGTCAACAACAGACACAGATCTGCCTGAAACATTGGCGTGAGCATCTGAACATTCACTAGTTACTGAAATTGTATTAAGTTCAGATCTGAACTCTTTCTGTCCCAGTATTGTGTTCCCAGATGCACTTTTCCCAACACCAGTTTTCCCCAGAAGAACAATCCGTCTGGATGAGAGGCTGAAGGCAGGAATACTTTCCAGTCTTTTTGACACTGCATGAAAAAAATAAACAGATCACAGAATCACTTTTGTACATTGACACATAGGCTACTTTACAATTTCACTCTGTAGTAGCCTAGAATTAAGCAACAACATTATGAAAGAGAAAATTATAATAATATTCATAGAACAATTTACCATGCAACCATGTTTTTTGGATGTCTCTCTTATCTTACACAGACATTTTATGGGCTGAAGAGTTGAATCCGGTGTGTTTCATCAATGTATACTTTTACGTTCTAATGGTGCTTTTCCACTGCATGGTACGGATTGGTATGGCTAAGTACGGCGCAGCACGGTTCGGCTCGCTTCACTTTTCCACTGCGTGGTACGGCTCGGCACGGCTCGGTTCGCTTTAGCTCGGTTTGCTTTTCCACTGCAGTTAGTACCGCTTCAAAGTGGGTGGGATTATAGACTTATTATTATAGTTTATCTGCTCCTCGGCAACCAGGAACGTCTGCACTTCGTCCACTGTCCACGATTCAGCAAGTTTGTTTTTTCTTTCTTTTTTCGTCAAGCAAGTAGTTTTAAAACCGGTGCTACAGCGATGGCTGTTACAGGGTATTATAGTAAAAGAAAATGTAATGTCCGCAACACTGCTTTATGCTCCCATATTTAATAAAAAAAGCAACGTTTCGACCCCACTGGGTCTTCTTCAGGCAAAATGTTACTGGCTATTTAAATCCAGCGGGTTTGATGTCTCGCAAATACAATGACACTGGTAGTGACGATTCTGTCTGTCTGACCAATCAGTGATCTGCAGTGTTTTACCGTCACATTTTAGTATCGGTACGGTACGCTTGGAACCTCAACAGAGGTGGTACCATTTAAAGCATGCCGAAGCGAGTTGTACCGTACCGTACCATGCAGTGGAAAAGTGCCACAAAGTGAGCTGTACCGAGCCGAGCCGTACAGTACCATGCAGTGTAAAAGCGCCAAAATGTGCCGTACCGAACAATGCCGTACCGTACCATGCAGTGGAAAAGCGCCAAAATGTGCCGTACCGAACAATGCCGTACCGTACCATGCAGTGGAAAAGCGCCATAATACTCCTAACAATAATTTAAAGGATTAAAAGTGATCACAGGGTACTTAATTCAACCATCAAACTAGGGAAGCAGAGCCTGCCCAAGTTCTGTTGCTGCCCTAGGCGAAATTGAATTTTTATCCACCCTGACACCTTGCACTCTAAAATCTAACATCTACCGACACCTAAAATCTGCTGGTAGATGTCAGGCAGCAAGTTAGCTAGTTAAATTAGCCTCTTACCTATCAAAGGTAAAATTACACAGCATAGTTCTCATAATTAATCCTAATTAAAATCCCAGAAGTTTTCAGGGTCAAGAGCAGTGAGGGAAACAAATGTTTCTCGCTAGGTCCAGCAAGCTATCGAAAAGGGTTATCAAATACAGTTCAGGTCTCGCCCACCCAGGTTTATGGGTTCCTACCCACCATTGTGGGCCCCGAGCAGGTTCTGGTACTGGATCTGCTGGGGAAAGGGGCGATTAATTTTTTTGGCCTATAATGCGTGCGCGATCACACACGCACACACTAGCTAGTTAGGCAGGGCTCTACAGTGCGACCATTTTGCTCGCATATGCCCCTAAAAATCGATACGTGCGAACCGGAAAAATGTTTTACGAGCACAATGTGCGAGTAACTACAACCTACCATAATCCCCCCACCCCGCCCGCAGCGGTGCACAGCGCCGCTAATCGTTTTAAACACCCCGCCCCCGAGTAGCGGGCAGGACGCGATGCGACGCAAAGCTGGTGTCAAAAAAGTTGTTGAAACGCAGGAATAAAGCCAGCTAACATAGTCACTGGAGCACCGGGAGAGATCCGCTCGGTGGCCGCTTGAGCTCATCACAAAAACAAAGACAGATGTCAGCAGCTGAAGCGGTGAGACAGAAGACAGCAGGGAGAAGATAAGGAGGTTTTTAGTTTTGCTAGCTGGCTATTTAGCTATATCAGGTGCCTTTTGTTTAAACATGTTCAACTTTTCATAAAATCGACGTGCTCGTCAGTTTCACTTTTCGTAAACTGACAAATCACAGCCTGGTTGGGGCGGGACATAAAACAAAGTTTGACATGCTACAGTAAACTTTCAAATGCTGAACTCTTCCTGCATGAATAGTTCTGATTATTGATGAGATAGTAGCATTAACAAATTAGAGACCAATGTAGGCCATTTTTCTTGCACAAGGATTTAATGAATGAAAACAACTATGAACAATTATGAATTATGCTGTTTTGTCCGACTGGAATAAACATTATACTTGTGGTGAGCTATATAGCATATTATTACATAAAATTACAATGCATATAGTAAAATTAAATCATTAATACACTGTAAAAAATGATTTTGTGGTGAAGTAAATACTACTGAAAAAAAAACAATGTAATTTACATGAAAAAGTTAGTTCAGGCAAGAATTAAAAAAACTAAGTAAATTCCATATCAGTACTTAATTCAAGCGAGTAGAAATGAAAGCGTAAATATCAACTTAATAAAATTAAGTAAAAATTACTCAACTTTTCTGATACTGGGTTTCCCATCATGCACTGGACCTTGAATAATTAATGAGGTTGATTTTTCACTGGTTACCAGCTGTATTTACACTGTTTTATCATTGCTTTTGTTGTTAGGATTATAGTAAATTGCCATTTTGTGACATTTCGAGTAAATTTTCTGCTCAAAATGACACATTCAAACACAAAAACGATCCATCAAATGTTACCGTCATTGTGTATTTTCTACCAAGTATTGAGGTCTTTGCATTCACATGATGTTTAACATCTGACATGATGTAGTATAAATTGCTTAGAAATTCTAAGTAAAGCACATACTGGTATTTCAATATTATTGTTTGAGTGAAATGTAATGCAAAGGAAATTTCAATTAAATTGATATAACTCAACCTTTTACTAGCCAAGTTAAAATTTCTTATTTTATTTGTTACTTTCACTTGACTAGGTCAAGTAAAGTTTACTTAATTCCATATTCCAAGTAAATTAAACTTAAATATTTCTAATTAAAGCTACTGATAAATATGTTTAGGTTTTTACTTGGCAAATCGTTGTAAATTTGCTAGCATTTTCTGAGTGAAAAAAGTTAGCTAGCTTTTTTCAAGTAAATCCTACTCCAAATTTTTTTCAGTGTATATTAACATACTAACCGTATACTATTAGATTAAAATTTTACTTTTTATCTAATCTTATTATAATAATATAGATACTAATACACTCATTTAAACTAGTTTCTCCTCCATGTTGTGGAAAGAGTCTCTGCAGTGGAAAGATGCAGATTTCCACTGCACAGGTGTGCCAATGTGCTCCTCCTGAGAGCAACACGCTCCCCTTCTTCTGTTTTACTGAAGTGATTGTAAAGTGTGATTTACACTTCTGCATCAAGTTGCCGCCGTAGCCTACGCGTTAATACTGTTCAGTACTCTTGTTTACATTAGGTGTGGCGTTGGTTATTTGAGAGCTGCTGGTGCATCGTGAATCCATCCCTGGTTCAAAAACTACATAAGCACCAATCACAGTAAAGTTTTTTGTGATGAGTGATCAGTGTTTTAAAAGCTGTTTTCAATGTGTCAAATTTTCAAAACATCTGTTTCAGTATTTTCAAATACTTTGACAAACGTTTAAGGCCAATGCTGAGTGTGCAGATACAAGAGTCATCACTTCCATAGTCCTCCAATGGTTTCACACCATAGTTGAACACAAAAAGAAGGAGCACACACGTAGTATATATATGTATATAATAAATAGTTTGTTAAACTCTGTGTTACTTGAACATTTATCACTGCGCTCCAAAATTTCTTTGTGTGCTCCTAATTTTTTCAATGGCTACACATTGTTCAAAATGAGATGCAAATGGATGAGTTTCGATGCCTCAGTTAAGAAAAAAATGCTAAACTAATCATACCAATTTCAGTGTGGGTATTAACTTTCTCTTTTCACCTAATTACAACCAGAAGACATTGCCTTTCAAACTGACCTTAAAATGATATGCAGCATCTTGATCAAGTCTTGACGTCAAATTGATATCAAACTACCCAAACCGCAAATAAATTATCTTAAGTGTTTTTTCTTTAATTGATAATGTGACCTTTTTACACCACAGACTGAACTAAATAATTGGTTGAGCTAAATTAAATTTAACAGCTGACAGATATTCAACATAATTAATTTGTGAGATATACAGAAGGATGGACAAAACCAGTGAAATATCAACTGATTTGATAACTCTTGTCATATTTTATTACCATTTTCTAAACTATAGCGAATAAACTGTAATAATGTGAGAAATGTTGAAGGTGTCTGAATACATTTTGGTTTAATATTTTATTTATTTTTCAGTGCTGTGAGATTCACTTTTGAACAGAACTGATAACACACGGCTTCAACATTCAATATCTTATATAAGGCAGGTTAGTCGTGTGTTCCTGTACACACAGCGATTTTTTGATCGCTTTGGAGAGACAAAAACGTTCACTTAACCCTCACCAAACATGGAAGGTTTATGTCTTACCGAGACCTCTAAAGATGATTGCTTACATACATAGCTCATGCTATTGTAAAGTTAATATCTAACCTACACATTTCAAGTGCTACACATGTTTGTTAAACAAATAGGCTACAGATTTATTAAACGTTACACTTACTGAGAATCACACAAGACCGAGTAGGTAAAATGCCTTCCGTCATCAGTGAGCTTTAACAAAATGTCGGAAATATCATTTTACTTTCACTTTAAACGGAGTCATGTGACCGATATAAGCTGTGTCGCTGCGGCTTCCGGCGTTTGAAGGCTACATAGCCTACGCCATCACACACCCTTCACCATACCTAGAGATTGGTATGGTGTTATTTCAGTAAGTCTAATAGCTGGTTTGATTTGCATTGAGAGATGATCTTATGGAAAGTTCCTCATGCCAATCTCTAGGTATGATGAAGGGTGTGTGATGATGTTGGACTATTTTAATTCCAAAAAGGGAACTTTATCAGGAGGCATAGTAAACTGGCCTTTAAAAATAAAAATCTGCCTGTCTCTATGGGAATTTAACACAGGGGTGTCCTGACTTATGCAACCTGTATTTTAAGGAAGAACATTTATTTATTTACGATACATTATTCATTCACAAAGAAAATTGGTGTCCTTAAAGGTTGGAATTTTCCTCCTTTTAGTCAAGTTTAGCATGGGTGTGTTCACTTATGCTAAGCACTGTATAAAACACACACACACACACACATATATATATATATATATATATATATATATATATATATATATATATATATATATATATATATATATATATATATATATATATATATATATTGCACTGTGGATAAACCTGGATCAAATCAGTGGGATTGCGTCGTGAACTTCAATTACCTTTTATGAAGCCCGCAATTTATTTGTCAGGTTCATTCAAGTCAGGTGTTGGAGTTTAATCCCCGCTTTTCTTAGCGTCTTTTATGTAACAGGCATGCGGACTGCCGTGTGCATTAATAAGTAAATTAGATTACGATTACGAAACATGTTCCCTGCTAAATCACGTCATTTAATGGAACGCAGACATTGTTTATACATTGTCACGTGATGAGAGAGAGAGAGAGAGAGAGAGAGAGAGAGAGAGAGAGAGAGAGAGAGAGAGAGAGAGAGAGAGAGAGAGAGAGACTTTTTAACAACTTTTATTTAAAACAATTAGGGGTTTAAAACAAATTTATAAACAAAATACAGTTTAAATAAGGCTTTGTCTTACACAGTAACCTTTATTTGTATAACGCTTTATACAATTCAAATTGTTTTAAAGCAGCTTTAGTGCCCTGGGGACCGCCAAAACAGTTAATTTATTCACTCATTTATTCACCCAAGCCTAATATACAATTTTGTGTCTCACTGAAGGAGGACGTTTGTACATGTTTGAAACGACATGAGGGAGAGTAAATTATGACAGAATGATTATTTTTGGGTGAAATAGCTATTTTATTTATTGCTTCTTAATAAGGTAAGTTTAATGCGATGCTGTTTTAAATAGGCCTACTACCTTCAAATTTGTATTAATTTAGGAAAATTTGAGTCTAATTTCAGAAAATAAAGACGTAGGCCTATTATTGTTTTAGGTTTTTGTTCTGTATTAGCCTATAAAACCACCAGTGCCTAAATGAACATGTTGCTCCATAACCTTAATATACTTTGGTGTCCCCAAACATATGCTATGCGTTGTCTAGTTAATATCCTTTCATACTCCATTTTGAATTGGCAGCGCTCCACCATTCTCCAGTCGCAAAAACGAAAGTAGGCTACTTTCAGCTTTCAGCAGCAGACAGACAGCTCGAAGCGCGATTTCAGATCGAAAAATTCATATCTATGGTAAGTTTGGATGAAGTCTGAATCTGATTTATCTCAAACTCTAATATTTGATGTTATGTAGGCCTAGATTACTGTTTAATTAATTTACAACTTACAGCTGATTAATTTGAGGTGTAGGTAAGGTTTGCAAGCGCGAGACTGCATGCCATTTAAGTATAGCCTAGCATTTGATTTATTTAGGCCTATTTATTTTTTGTTGTTGTTTAATAGTATAACTATTAAATACGCCAATATGTCGTCAAAGTGTCAACTTACGTTTCTTTTACTTAAAGTAACCACTTATTTTCAAGGACTAAAATCAATTAAAATATATCATATTTGATTTAAAACAGATTGCGTAAATTTTAAAGTGGAATTAGAAAGATGAGAAAATATGACAATTTCCCTGGCGCTTACATTTCGACCACGAACTTCCTTGTACAATCTTTCGATTTTATTCACTGTTGCGTCTTCATTTAGCTAATCCACATACCATCGTCACTTTGTTTGATTTGTGTACAATAGGCGCTTTTCTATAGCCAGCTCCACGGGTGTCAGTTTGGTTTGAAATGTGCTGGGGACAGAGACGCATTCGGAAGTGCATTTTCAGAAGTGCTGGGTACAAACTTGTAAACCAGTGCAGGCTCTCTGCTCAACCTGTAAATAAATCCATCGATCCGGATTTTTTTTTTTTTTTAAGTTCTTAAATGATCTGGATCTTTTGCCAAGCGTGTCAGAGGTTACGGGTTCTAATTCCGCAATCATATAGGTTTTTTTTTCTCTCATCAAAACTGAATATGTTCATCAGAGGTTACAGTCTATATCAACCAGGTACACGTTTGTGTGCATTTTATTTTGTGATTTCACCGGAATGAATAGAGAGTCTCCACAGCGATAGATTGAAGCGCGAGTCCGAGTGAAGACTGCGCGAGCCACAATGACACTGATCGCAGCGGCAACTCAAGCTCAGCTTGATTTAAAAAACAACACATTTTAGCGCTAGATCTCTTATTTAAAAGAAAATTAAATTAATGCTCTGCTAGTTAACTGGAGATGTTTTATTTATTTGTATTAGGTACATCCGTGTACCATTTATCCTTGTGCTTTGAAACAATCTGTATTGTATAAAGTGCTATAGAAATAGGTGACTTGACTTAATTAGACTTTATTATTTGTAGATGCGGTAATCATCATACAGTGTGCTTTGCTTTACAAAAGGTAAAACTTTACAATACAGGTTGTTTTACCATATATTTTACAGTTTTTTCTTGCATTTTTTAAAATACAGAAAATATTAATAAACCTGTATCTGTGAAGAATAACCAAAAAAATCAGTAGAAAAACAATTGTGATTAATTAGTTTAACCCTAACCCATTTTTTTAACCACGAACGCCGTGCTACGTCCTGGTCGAAAGTCACAGTTCAGCTCACGTAGCACAGCGTTCGTGGTTCGACTGGTCGAGACTGTTTTCCAAAGATGGCTCCTCCTATATACGCGAAGTGTACTGTATTTATAAAGAATCTTCTTATTAAACTGTCTGTACACTTACAAAGTTCTCAATGCTTCGGGCAGAGACCCTAATTATGCTAGCGTGTTAGTGTGGGGCTATTTTGAGCCTTGTTAGTGGTATTAACTAGCGATTTTTATTTTTACTTATTCTATGCCCCATACACTAGCGTTATAAGCTAATCTGTGGTTAAACTAAAACTAACGTTAAAATTGGGTACATTTGATTATCATGAAAACGCATTTTGGCCGGAATTGTCCTTTAATGTACCGGAACTAATAAAATTTCATTTAGTACCATTTTTAATTGCAGGGTATCGTGATACCTTTCTAGTACCGGTTTATTGTGCAACACTACTTCTGGGTGTGATCAGGTTGTTTCGGATGGACACGATCGCTGTGTTCAGTGTCAGTGCCCACGCTCAAGCAGCCTTCGTGGATGGCTAGTGTTCTCTTTGCGAGAACATGAACATCGGCACACTGCGCACTAGACTCGGGTTCTCCTTCAAGAGGCCCAGAGTCTCGTCTGACTCTTTCCGTCCTGGTCCTTCTGAACTGAGGCCTCGGCGATGTGTGCTGAGAGGACAAACTTGAGGATGTTGCAGAAGCCGACCTGCCAGGGGAGTCTTCACGATCCTCCCGCACCTCTTTTACTTTGTGCCTTCCTTCGCACTGCTGCGCTCCGCCCCTGTTCATTTCTTCCCGGAGGTGCATGAGGAGCTGAACAAATCGAGGAAGGCACCTTTCTCTGCCACAACACGATACACTGACTCCTCTGTTCTCACCACCCTTGATGGTGGGGTGGCGAGGGGGTATACAGAGGTCCCCCAGGTGGAATGTGCGGTTATGGTGCACTTGTGCGGGATTATCCTAGGCTCCCTACCAGGGCGTGTATCTTTTCTTCATCCCTGCTGGCGAAGCGAAGGCTTACAATGCCGCTGGCCAGGCTGCTTCCGCCTTGCACACTATATGGCAATTCTGCAAGTCCATCATGCCAAAGCGTTTAAAGATATGCACAGGGGTGGTTTTGTCCAAGAGAAAATGCAGGAACTACACATGGCGACTGATTATGCCCTCAGGGCTAGGAAGGTCACTGTGTGAGTTTAAGTGCTTTCAATGTAAATGGGTTCCTTTGGTCAAGAATCATAAATATGAAAACCCAAAATTGGCAAAATTAGAATTTAATACATGATGTTTTATTAACAAAGTTCGGGAGGAGCACGGTCAGATAATTAACCTAAATTAACACAAGAGGAGCGCACTCAGTTAATCAATCAATTGCCAAAACAGGAGGTAAATATACAGCAGACTTACTTCTGTTCGTTGGCAGTTTAACAGCATCCCACCACCACCCCTTCTCCTAGTCCTAACCACTCCTACAACAACCGGGGGAGTACTCTGGGTTCAGGCCAAATTCCGAGCACGTGAAACAAGAATTTGATGCCAGAGATGCTGAGACAGTCTCCAGCTTCCCCACAAACCTCTATAGGACAAGCATTTTGGAGAATAGATGGATTTATCATAACTGTCGATTACCAAAATATATTCACTGACCAGTGAGTGTTTTATTACCTTACTGTAAGGTACCTTACTTATATTTTATCTGTGGGATACAAGTTTCACTTAAACATTTTTGTCTTACATCACTTTTAATCTTTAGGCCACAGCTTTAAAATGGAACAAATGCCAAAAAGTTTTAATTTGGTCTTAATCGGAAGAACGGGAGCTGGGAAAAGTTTATCAGGAAACACAATACTGGGACAACAAGCTTTCATATCAAAGAAAAGCTCCAAATCTGTCACACAAGATGTTGCTGTTAAATCTAAAACAGTTGGTGAATTATCAATGAATGTTTATGATACACCAGGATTATATGACACAGATATCAACGAAGAGTATATTCAACAGACACTTGAAAAGGTTCTTCAGACATGTGAATCTGGTCCCTGTGTGTTTCTGCTGGTCATCAAAGCTGACAGATTCACTGAAAAGGAGAAAGAAATTGTGGAGAAGATTGAGACGCGTTTGGGAGAAAAGCACCTGAAGAAAACCTGGATTCTCTTCACCAAAGGAGATGAACTAGAAGAAGAAAACATGACCATAAAAGAATTCCTAGATGACAGTGAACCACTGAAGAAACTCGTTCAGAAATATGATCAGAGATACCACGTGTTCAACAACAAGGCAAAAGAAGATAATGGACAAGTTAGAAACCTGCTTATAAAAGTACTTCACTCATATTTTGACACATTGGGTAAGTAAACCCATATTAAATATTCTAGACATTGTTTAATCACAAATCTTTGCAGTGAGTGTGTTAAAAGTTGGTATTAATTTTCGTTGTTGTTGTCATTGTTTTTTCTATATTATACGGAAAAAGATGTACCAGAGATACTGAAGCAGAATCCACTGAGGAGAAAAATATTAAAGGACATTGAACCAGACACTCCTGCTGACATTCTCTCATCCAGAAGGATTGTTCTTCTGGGTAAAAGTGGTGTTGGGAAGAGTGCTGCTGGAAACACAATACTGGGACAGAGAGAGTTTACATCTGCTATGAGAATGAATTCAGTAACCTGTAAGTGTTCAATGGAACATGCCACTGTTTCAGGCAGATCTGTGGCTGTAGTTGATACTCCTGGATTCTTTGACACAAAGATGACACGTGAGGAGATAGCTGTAGAGGTAGCACAAAGTGTTTATAAATCTAGTCCTGGACCACATGCTTTTCTCATTGTTCTGCGTTTAAATGACAGATACACTGAACAGGAGCAGATGATTCCTCAGATCATTGAGAGGATGTTTGGTGAAGAAGTGCTAAAATACTCCATCATTCTCTTCACTAATGGAGATCAGCTAGATGGAGAGTCTGTAGAGAAACTCATTAAGGAGAACAATAAATTAAGACATCTAGTTGATCAGTGTGGAGGCAGATATCACGTGTTCAACAATAAAGATCAGAATAACAGAGAGCAGGTGAATGATCTACTGCAGAAGATTGACACAATGATAGAGGAGAATGGAGGAGGACACTACAGTAATCAGATGCTTGAAGATGCTCAGAGATTCAAACGAGAAGAAGAAGAACAGAGACAGAGAGATGAAGAGAAGAGAAAACAAGATGAGATTGAGAGAGTAAGAAATGAAACAAAGGTGAGAGTCAGAGCAGAGATAGAAGCTGAGGGATCTGAACAGGAAAAGGAGGAAGACACAAGCAGTGGATTTAAGAAGTTTTTTAATAATCATCAGCGCTATTTTTATTTGGCAGCTGTTGCAATTGGCATTGCTGTTGGTGGAGTTGCTGGTGGAGTTGTTGCTAAAACTGCTGTTGCTGCTGTTGTTGGAGCTGCTGTTTGTGGAACTGTTGGAGCTGTTGGAACTGCTGTTGTTGGAGTGGTTGCAAGAAATGCTCCTGGAAAAAATGGTTGACTTAACCATTCACATCCATCCATCCATCCATCCATCCATCAAACTTTGTATCCTCTGTAGTGTTGTGGCATTCTAAAGCCATGCGGGTTGTAGGCAGGGATGGATTGCCAGTCTAACTTGTTAAAAAAAATAAAAATTACTGTTACAACCCTAATATATATATATATATATATATATATATATATATATATATATATATATATATATATATATATATATATACATATATTGATTCTTCTTATGAAAATCTCGTGCCGTTTTTTCATATTTTTATTTTTGTTTTCATCACTTTGTTCTAATCCACCAAATGGAAAAACAATAAAACCAAAATGGATAAACAGCTTGAATTTTTGATCTCTACATGGGCAGGAATAAAACACCCCTTTCCGCTGATTGGTCAACCAAAGATCAAGCCTTGCCGTCATCAGATCAGCTCTGCGCAACAGATTAATAGTCATCTGATACAGTTGTATAAATTATTACAGAGTTTATTGCAACTACATTTAATCTCTTTCTCATCAAACAGCCATACTAATAAATGGCTCGACACAAACCGTACCAGGGCAGAGCCTAGACAGAGTTTTCTTCTGTTTACACATTAATTCTCGTGCCGTGAAATACTAATTTATCATATTAAATGATAATTTACGTGGCATCGGCTCTCAAAACTACCCCTAGCCTACGTATTTGGCACACCACCTATTTGTAACACGGCCTTAAAGTCCCCGTAAAGTGAAAATTAAGTATGTGTTCTGAGTTTGTCACACCACAGAAAAATGTGTTATTAGCCACCCAGCCAAATTTGAATGATAAAAAAAGCCGGCAAATACATAAAATAAGTTATCAAAATCCTGAAAAAATGCTCTCAGACGCTGGGGGCGTGTCCGCTGGCTGCGCTGAAACCACGCCCACTCGCGGGAAAGCTGCCGTCGCCACACTCAACTGTCACCGCTACAGCCGGGATGGATGCTCGCACGGTGGGCACGCACTGCCGATGATGGCACCAGTTGTCGGCGCGAAGGGAGGATAAAGGCCGAGGCGGGAGACTGTCGGTTCGGCACCACTCACCAGTAACAGCGGATTATCAGTGAATCCCACTTTGTCTCCGACAAAAGTTTATAAAACTATCCTGTGTAAAATGATCATTACAGAGGCGGGTTTTGGCTGTGATCCTCAGCTCTCCATCAAGCTCTTCACAAAATTAATCCACCTCTTGTTGATGTGATCGTTTTTCGGAAATGTAAATAGGGATACCGATCTGTTTTGTACATGATCGCATCCAGGTAGTACGCATTTCCGTCACGAAGGCATAGCTAGCTAGCAAACTGTAAGCTGTAGTAACTAATAATACAGACAGTAACTCGCGATTGAGCGGCAAACTGATGTGAATGTGCTCTATAATATTGTTAGGGGAGGGGCCAGCCTCAGTGGCTCTAGTGTGTCATCAAGTAGGGGCGTGTCCAGAGCTCAGGGGCTCCAGTGCGTCATCAAGACCCCGTATTATACAATTCAGTACTTCACAGTTCACAGTCTTTGTAATATGTTTTAGCAATACATTTCTAACATTTATAATGTGTTTAGAATTTTTTTTTTAGAATTGCCTTTACAGGGACTTTAATATCCAGCTGTTGATTTTATGAAGTGCCTCAGTGTATAGACATGTATTACTGCTAAAAATTGGTGTAACGTTTCTATTGTATAAGTTCCTGTGTTTTTGATGCAATACATTTTGCAAATACTGTAATGCAAATCGGCTGAGGGTGGGTACAGATTATGGTAAATTAAATTGGTGGTGATGGTGAACAGTAGCCTAACTGTAATCAATTTGTTAATAAAAAAAATATTTGTTTAATATAAGTGAGTTTGTCTTTGTTTTATTGTTGTTGTTGTTGTTGTTTTCAATCAAATAATTGTGAACCACGAGCATATATTTTAATGGTGAATCTTTTATTTATGTATTTTAATGTGGGTAGCTATATTATGTCATCCGTTTTATTCGTTTATTAAAAACAAATAGGCTAATGTTAATAGCCTAATAATTTTTGTTATTAGAGTTCATGCTTAGAACTGTGTTTAGCCTTTCTATCCAGGTGTTGGGTTTAATGAATGCCTCTGTGAATGTACACAATTTCACATTCTTTACAGCAGTTACTGCTAAAAATAAGTTTAGCATTTATAGTACTGCACTTAATTGTATAAGTTCCTATGTTTTTGATGCAATACATTTTCTTGACGGAAGCATTGTTTCTCATTTTTATTGTTTGGATTATACAGCCAGGGCTGGAGTTGTCTGGACCATGAGGATACTCCCATTTGGGTCCCACCCAGTGATCCTGCTTTTACAGATTGATTGAATGCGTTTTTTGCTTAGTCAGAAATTATTATGGGCGGCCAGTAATGCCACCAAATTCAGAGAAACGAAGAAAAATGCAACGGAGTTAATATTTTATATTTTCATGATATAATTATGTAAGCAGCTAACTGTGAGCCTAAATGAGTGAATTGCTGATTAAATCATTAGCAGACTGACTTGCCGCCACCTACTGGCGGTCTTTCATATTGAATGTATTTTTTCATGTTGTCATGTTGTCACTATCTTGCATAATAGTCTCTTAGTATGCAATTGAAATTGCTATGTAAATTAACTTTCTGTGCCACTTTTGAACTGCATTAAACAGTGTGAAATACATCTAAATGCCAATTCAGGTGCAGCTTCTGTGCCACACATTTGAGGTATTTTTTTGAAAGATTAAATTTCACTAATGGATTTTTTTTTTTTTTTTACACATTGAATATGAGTAATGAGAGTATGAGATCCCGACAAATCTCGCGAGAATCACGAAATGCTTTACGGCAACGACGTCACACACATCAACAACAACATATGAAACACGGAGACACTTGCACGCATTTCAGACCTGATAATCGAGTCGAAGATGGAAAAAGTAAAGAAAACGCGGTCGGAAGAGACTAGGAAAAGGAAAAGAGAATCTGACCGCGTGAGGAACCGGACAAGAGTCCCACTCGGTCGGGCATTTACTCTTGGCGCGAGCTAAAAAGCAGCACTGGATGCAACAGCAATACTGACCTGGCGATCTTGTTGATGGACTAGTAAGTAAATATCTTATTTGTAAACTTGTTTGCGTTCTATATTGTATGTTGTTGCGCTTGCTTGTCATTTTTTACGATGCTGTTCATTCATCCATTGTTGATAATTAGACCAGTCCAATGATTTATCATGAAATTATCATGAGAACAGTTGTCAATATCTCACATAATTATCAGGACACAAATAAAGTTAAGCCTAGAGGTTGTAAATAGTGTAAACGAGCACAATTTGCAAACTATTATGATAAATTGCAATAATCATGTCTAATGACATCATAACGGCGAATGTTATGAAATAATGCAACGTACATTTAACTTTATTGATGTCATCTGGCATTTTGTAATGTTTACATTACAATCAAAAAACACAAATGAAATTATACAGTAGTCCTAGACTATAGGCTATGTACTTGTGATTTAGCAGCAATCATGTAAAAACGTTATAAGCCAGCAAACGCGGTAGGTTACTTTATTATTATAAAGTAGGCTAGTCTAACACTTGACATATAGTTATTATTATCCTTTTACCATCATCAGTAGTTCAGTAGACTATGCTGTAGCCTAATATATGTATGAAATCGTGAAACATTACCTGGTCAATATCTTCGGAGTCTATCTTTGCCTGTTGCATGCCCGACGCCTCTATCCTACCGAACAGGTACCAGTGTGGGGGGTATTTACGACAGTGCAAGTATTCCACAGCGACTCTAGGGGTCGCTGTTTGACAAAAACGGAATTCCTGCATAGTGTGCCTTTAAGCAAACGCCTCCATTAACCTTGCCCTACTTGGCTACAGTAGCCTACATTGTTTGTCTGTAGGCTATAGATTTTGTGTGTGTGTGTGTGTGTGTGTGTGTGTGTGTGTGTGTGTGTGTGTGTGTGTGTGTGTGTGTGTGTGTGTGTGTGTGTGTGTGTGTGTGTGTGTGTGTGTTTCAAGGCTTTGTCTACACAGTTTGGTTACCTTTTTCAAGAGTAGCTTTAAAGCTATTCATGGAAGAATTGAGCGTTTTTCCTCTTCGTTTTTTTTTTTACTTTGTAGACGCTCCCTGCTATTTTGTATAACACAATCTATAGGTTTCTGTAGAACTGATTAAAACACATAAACTACATTGTGTGTTCTCTTCTACATTTTAAAAAAAATTCGAACACAACCGGATTTTTGTTCTTATGCTGAATTGCTATTGATATATTAAAGTGTTTCGAAGCTGAATCTCTGACAAGTGTCAAACGTCAAACCAACTGTATGTCCCACTTCTGAGGGCTGCGTTTGAGTGCTGCATACGTCATCGAGTCGGTCTCATTTAAGAAAAGTAACCGTAATTATTCCTCGTGAGGTGTAAAATGCTGTCATTTCTTTATTACTTTGCAAACTAACTGTTCATTTTCTTTAAATTGAGACCGACTTGATGGCGTAGGCTATGTAGCCTTCAAACGCCGGAAGCCGCAGCGACACAGCTTATATCGGTCACTGACTCCGTTTAAAGTGAAAGTAAAATGATATTTCCGACATTTTGTTAAAGCTCACTGATGACGGAAGGCATTTTACCTACTCGGTCTTGTGTGATTCTCAGTAAGTGTAACGTTTAATAAATCTGTATTTGTTTAACACATATTGCACTGGAAATGTGTATATTAACTTTACAATAGCATGAGCTAAGTATGTAAGCAATCATCTTTAGAGGTCTCGGTAAGACATAAACCTTCCATGTTTGGTGAGGGTTAAGTGAACATTTTTGTCTCTTCAAAGCGATCAAAAAAATCGCCATAAGTGTGTACAGGAACACACGACTAACCTGCCTTATATAAGATATTGAATGTTGAAACAGCTGTGTGTTATCAGTTCTGTTCAACAGTGAATCTCACAGCACTGAAAAATAACTAAAATATTATTCGATCAAAATTATACAGTGACGGTTCTACACCAGTGGCCACTTGTGCTTTTATGGGGCACACGTTAACATCTTAAAGGTATAGTTGCATTTACTAACCCCCATGTTGTTCTAAATATGACTTTCTGATGCTGGACATAAAAGAGGACATTTTAAGAAATGTCTTATATGTGTGTGTGTGTGTGTGTGTGTGTGTGTGTGTGTTTGTGTGTGGGGGGGTTGGGGCACTGAAATGGTTTGGTTTATATAATAATGACAGAATGTTCATTCTTTTTTTTTCTTTTCTTTTTTTATGTGTTTTTTTGTGAACTGACCCTTTAGTATGCAATTGAATTGCAATTGAATTGCAATTGAATTGCCTATTTCCAAGAATATTAAAAGTAATTTTTATTTGGTCATGTACTCTATCACTGCAATCTCTAAACATGAACTAAAATGATTTCAAGTTAATTTATTTATTTGACAAGTAATCTTGTATTGTTGTCTGATAATGAGCAGTGATGACATTACACTTTTAATATCTAGGCACTTTTCTGCATCTGTAAACCTGACATACTATATAACACAAAACAAATTGATACCGAAATAAAAAAATTAAAAAATCTGCTGCATAATCTTACAGATGGGCCTAACACAAATCAATTTAGAAAACTTAATCTGTAATATTATCATGCTTGCTCAATTTATAAAAGCAAACCTAAACTATTTAATTTACATATTATTTTGTAGCCTACATCTATTCTCTGATAGCAGACTCTTTGCAAAGTTTGCATAGGATATAAAGTCATGATTGTTTCTTATATTCACAATTAACAATTTTCTTGTATTTTAACATTACATTACTGGCAGGATGGATGCCAGCAAGTTGCTGTATTTCGATTTACAGCAATTGTACTGTACACAGTACATTCAATTTACAATACACAGTAAATCTACAAATCACAGATCACTACTGTAAATCTACAAAACCGTATTTGATTTTATTGTATTTTGTAATTTGATCTGCTTCTGCTGTAATTTATTATATGGTATTGTACTGTACTATATATATTGATACAATACTGCTAATATTACTATAATTTTCATAATAATTACTAATGGTGATGTTATATTAGAATTATATAATATGTAGTTATTACAGTAACTCTATTAGGTAATATTATAATGCTACTGTACTTCAGAATAACATTGCAAATCATAAGACAATCCAAACAATGTTCTTGTCAATCATTAAACTTGGCTGTGATGACCTTGAAAGGTACAGATACTAGACCCTGGTGATGACCGGACTCCTCACTGATGACCAAAACGGAAAAAAGACATGATACACAAAGACACGTACGATAAAAACCTGCGTTAGCCCGTCTGTCGGTCCAATGGAGGTTTTCCGATAGAACGGTGAAGGTGTCTGCATGTTACTGTCTTTCCGCATGGCAAAGTAATTTAATTCCATTTAAGCTTTTAGCTGACTCCATTTTATATACGACTCCATTTTACCACTAATTTAGGTTAGATTGCCAATTGGTTATTGGTCAATTATATAATAGTTTAGCAATACATTTGATTCTTCTATTTAACTCTTTACTTATATTTTACCCGTTCATATTAGGAAGCTATGTTGCTCAGAGGTCCTCACGCTTTCTGTTTAACCAGGGTCTCACGATCACAAACTCGCCAGCTTCGGTCACTAAACAGAGGTTATTGGCTATATACCTGAGATTGGTCGCATTCACGCTTACACAATCAAAGATACTTTGCTATAACCCCTGTGATTGCATACACTTGGATTTAACTTTACGTTTACTTCAGTAGAGGTATGGCCACTATTACAGATATAAGCTGACCAACATTACTTCTCTTATAATAGCTTTGGATTGGCCATGCCGTGGTTTCCCACGTACACTTATCTAAAGTAACATTAAATTAAAACAGAGGTAAGACACCCAGATTTAGTTTGGTGCATTTTTGTTGCCCTTAACGGAAATTCACTTCTTGTCATTGCAAACCAAGTACACTTGAATTAGTGCCAAATATTAGTCATCAGTAATCTGACGCAAAATTTGTGGTAACATACGAATCCGTTTAATCTACTTGGGAAAACAATTTCAGAGTCAGTCAGAATAAAATCAAATGTAACAATTTATTACGTATAGGTAAATGTATCATGCCAATTTCATAATCAGTTTAAAGATAATAAATACAAAACATCAAATGCTCTGGAATAAAGAGAGAAGATGCAAACCTGACATTATAAAATACATGATGCGAAGTGTTTTGCATTCACTCTGCATCACAGGCTAATTTGAGTTACAAATCTGAGCCTCTCGTTGCATATCTTTATATAGACAGAAACGTCTTTTCACATGGTAACATTTGCTAACAATGGGAATTTGCATTCAGAGTTTACATCTTTGGGAGCAGAATGCCATTTGCCTGGAAGACACACCCTCCTCTGTGTGCAAGATGTGAAAGATATTTCGAAACCCTTAAAAACTTTTTTACCTTTTGGTTTACTTCTGTGGGAATGAGACATTTGTAGTCACACTGAGACATTTCAAATGATACCAAACATGTATAATACTGTATGATAATTGTTCATATTAAACCATATAGATTTGTGGGTGAATTCAGGTAGAGATGGGTGAAGGGAATGATGTGTAAATTGGGAGGTGATCAACTCAAGTTTGATCGTGTCTCGAATGGGGATGATAATATAGCAAGAGAGTTCAAATGTTAATTTCCTTTGTTTTCTCAGAGAGTAGCCCTCTCTTCCAGTTCTTCCAGTTTCTCCAGCCTTACACCTGTTAGCCACAGCACCAAGAAAGATGAGAAGACAAATGTAAGAAAGAAATGGTAAAATAAAATTCTGTAACAAAAACAAACAGTTTTAAAAGTTTAAAACGTTGTATTAAAATGGCTAATACTTACAGAAAAACTGTCTTGTGATAATTCCCAGGATGTAAAGATAATTGGCCCACACTGTAAGAAATCAAAATACATTGTATTAAATTATGTGTTGCTTGCTAAGGTAAGGCAAGCGCTCTCAAGCTAACACATCACTTTATTTTACACACTCCAACAATACATCTAGATTGGTAAAAAAATAATAAACTTTTGCTTGACCTATCTAAATATTCTAACTTGCTTTTTTTTGGTATGCATCTTACTTGTCTTTGCTGCATAATAGATCATTATTAACTCTGATAAAGGTATCACATTTATTCATATTTTTAATTATTATAATAATCATCATTTGTCATTAAATTCACAATGCTAGAGAACTAGGTCTCCCCCTAAATGAAATGAAGTAAAAGGCTAACCTGGTACCAATAGCCAATCTCTCTAAGCCCAAATCACACATTTGCTTTGCAAATGAAACTTCAGTATTTTTAAGCCTTGTTTTTTTGTGTGTATTTGTGTCTAAGTGACTTCAAATGGGTCCAGTATTGACCACGACCGCTGCAGCCGTCATCCGGGAAACGGTCCGGACTGCAAATCTTTTTAGGCTCAGATCGGACATTATGGATTTGATCCCTAGATTCCCTACAGAGATAGACAATTTTATTATCATCCTTCAATCCAGACAGACTCTACTGGCAAATGCAGAAACTTTACATTGCAGACCATCGTAAAACACACTTCATTCAAACTCGACAGAAACAGAATACATCTCACAAAAAACAATCTTTCCACTGTTCCAGCAATCACTGAGTCTGGTTTCCCCGAAATAAACTAAAGTAATTCACCGAGTAAGTTTCGAAAATGTCGGAACAAACAGCAGGTAGACATGAAATGGCTGGGTGAGGGAGGAGATTGCAACGTTCACTGGCTAAACTTACCCCTTATTTACACTGCACACGTCTGCGGCGCATTACGGCTCCGACAAGGTTTTATTCCGTCCTCCACGCGGTGCCAACTCACACCAGGAGCATTTCAGAAGCGAAGCGACTGTATGCGCGAGACCACGTGATTTGCCTGTTCGACGTGGTTTTCTTGATTTTTGGGTTTCTACCTTACAGTCTATGGCCTCTATCAAGGATATATTGGTGTGCAATACAACTGTGAGTCTGCACAGGGTGTTTATTTTGAAATTGACAGTGTTTTTTTACTTTTATTTTGTATTTACGGTGCGGCTTGGATGCGGCGTCTGTCGAAAATAGACTAGGCGCCTATCTTTAGCGAAGCAGCGCGGAGAGCCGCTTCTGAAACGCGCCGCGTCGCGGCTGGTGTAAACACGAGCATTGGCTAGAGTGGCCGCGATTAGCTCCGGTAGCCGTGGCGCAGCCGTAATGCACCGCATACGTGTGCAGTGTAAATAAGGGGTTACACTGTAATTTCATACTAAAGCCAGTGCTCGAAGTGGGGCGATACTCACCGGTACGCAGTACCGGCACTTCGACATTTTACTCTTCAGCGTACCTGCACTTTTTCTTGCGTACCGCTACCTCTCGCATGTAGCCGGTACTCTAGCACTGACAGAAAAAGCGTCAGTGTCAAGCCCGTTTCACACATACTCCTTTGCAGTGCGTATGTGGTGCGTATTTTTTCCGCACACATGTTAACAGGTTAGAGTTTTCACACTGCACTATTTCTATTTTATGTGTTTAATACCCAAACGTCTAACTAGAGTAATGTTATGGGTATTAAGTATCATGGTATGACAGTGCCTTGGATTATAGAGACGCTTGCGAGCTTTCTCTCTACCAAGTCGGCGTCATCATTTTTAACCCCGACGTTACCCACCAGCCATCTTTAATAATAAATCAATTTTATGAGGCAGTACTGGTGGGTAAAGTATTTAAGGACATAGATGAATGTGAGGATGTCAGCATTGACTCTATTCGAGAATATATTCGAGAATATATATATATATATATATATATATATATATATATATATATATATATATATATATATGTATACGTTTTTCTGATATAAAAATAAAGAAAAAGAAAGATAAAAATGTCTGGTCTTCTGGACGCTCCGCTTTCAAGAAAACCAAACCTTTCAGCGGCGTTCCAGAGGTTTCTTCCTCACCAATCTATGTTCCTGAAACTGGCATAGAGTGCAAAGAAGAAGACCTGATGCCGAGGCTATCAGGCTTCTAAGGGTGGTCCCCTCCGGGGTAGTGACGGTTTTGAGAAATCGTTTCTCCTCGGCGCCCTCTGGGGTGCGACTCTCTGAGGAGGGTCGCAGCGCTGCCAGTTCGGTTGTTCCCTGCCGGTTCGCAGTTCAGGGCACCGAGGTGTCAGCGTCCCCATACGGTCCTCCGAGGAGGGTCGTAGAGCAGTCAGTTCGGTCTCCCTGCCGGTTCGCCGTTTCAGGGTGCCGAGGTGCCTGCTTTTTCCTACGATCCTCCGAGGAGGGTCGTAGGAACTAAGCTGTTAGAGGTAGGCAAGATCTAAATAAAAAGAGGACTGTCGTCATCTCTAATAAAGCTTAGACAAGAATCCCTGTCAAAAAAAAAAAAAAAAAAGGAGGGACGGTTTTGAGAAATCGTTTCTCCTCGGCGCCCACTGTGGTGCGACTCTCTGAGGAGGGTCGCAGCGCTGGTAGTTCGGTTGTTCCCTGCCGGTTCGCCGCTTCAGGGCGCCGAGGTGTCAGCGTCCCCATGCAATCCTCCGAGGAGGGTTGTAGAACAGTCGGTTCGGTTGTTCCCTGCCGGTTCGCCGCTTCAGGGCACCGAAATGATTGTTCAAGCAAATCCAGAGGCCAGTCTCGAGAGACTGGTTCCCTTATCTGTATTTCTGGCAGCGTGGAAACTTCTGCCAAATATTTCTCTATGGGTCCTGCACATAATAGAAAAGGGTTACAGAATTCAGCTCGGTTCTCGTCCGCCCAGATTTCAGGGGGTCCTCCCTACGGTAGTGGACTCACAGCAGGCTCTGGTTATGGAGCAGGAAGTACTGACACTTCTTCAAAAAGGAGCTATAGAAAGGGTTTCTCCTCCCAGCAGAGAGTCAGGGTTTTACAGCCGTTACTTCATTGTTCCAAAGAAGGATGGAGGGTTGCGTCCTATTCTAGATCTGCGCCATTTAAACAGCAGAGTTCAGAAACTCAAGTTCAGAATGCTTACACTCAAACAGATTGTATCACAGATTCAGTCCGAGGACTGGTTTGTCACAATAGACTTGAAGGACGCGTACTTCCAAGTATCTATCCATCCTCATCACAGGAAGTTCCTGAGGTTCGCTTTAAAAATGGGGGCGAAGCATACCAGTATCGGGTTCTTCCATTTGGCCTAGATTTATCACCCCGCACCTTTACAAAATGCGTGGATGCAGCTCTGGCTCCTTTGAGACTCCAGGGCATTCGCGTATTATATTATATCGACGATTGGTTGATCCTAGCTCATTTTGAGCATATGGCAGTTTTGGCATCGAGATGTTGTTCTGTCTCATTTAAAGATGTTGGGGTTGCCACTCAACGCCAGAAGAGTGTGATCCTCCCAGCTCAGAGGACCACTTTTCTAGGTGTAATATGGGTTTATCTAGGCCAGTCACTCACTGTGAAACAGTTTCAGACTGTGGGTCTCATGTCAGCTGCGTTCAACGTAATTACTTTTGGCCTTCTGTACATGAGACCCCTGCAGTGGTGGCTCAGGACCAAGGGGTTTTCTCCGAGGGGAAATCCGTTTTCACATGATCAAGGTCACGCGGCTATGCCTACGTGCCGCGGTCATGTGGAAGATCCTTGGTTCCTCGCCCAGGCCCAGTGTTGGGGGTTTCTTGTCGACGCATAATGCTATCGACGGATGCTTCCCTCACAAGTCGGAAGTGATCATGAGTGGTCGCTCGGCGGAGGGTCCGGACAACACACTGACGATCTTGTATATCAGAGCAGATATCCTGTTGAGGCAGGGGCTGAGGCCCGGGGAATGGAGACTTCACCCCGTGGTGGTGGAGCTCCTATGGGAGATCTTTGGTCAAGCTCAGGTCGATCTTTTCGCTATGGTTTTCCCTCACATATCCAGCTCCTCTCGGACTGGACGCTATGGTGCAGGTGTGGCCGAGGCTGCACCTGTACACATTCCCCCCGTTATCAATGCTCCCGGGAGTTCTGCTGGGGTGCGACTCTCTGAGGAGGGTCGCAGCGCTGCCAGTCCAGTTGTTCCCTGCCGGTTCGCTGCTTCAGGGCGCCGAGGTGTCAGCGTCCCCGTGCAATCTTCTGAGGAGGGTTGTAGAACGGTCAGTTAGGTTGTTCCCTGCCGGTTCGCCGCTTCAGGGCGCCGAAATGATTGTTCAATCAAATCCAGAGGCCAGTCTTGAGAGACTGGTTCCCTTATCGGAATTTCTGGCAGCGTGGAAACTTCTGCCAAATATTTCTCTATGGGTCCTGCACATAATAGAAAAGGGTTAAACGGAGTTGTGGAAACGGTGGGCTTGGCCTCTGAGGGGGCCCAGCTCATAGAATCCGGTCTCTCGACTGAGGTTGTTGAGACCGTCCTTCAATCCAGAGCTCCTTCCACGAGAAAACTATGTACATTGAAATGGAAACTGTTCTCTACATGGCGTGGAGAACGTTTTTTAAATCTTGTTAACTGCCCGGTTGGTACAGTTCTCGATTTCCTCAAGACCGTTTCTCTGCTGGATTATCTCCCTCCACCTTAAAGGTGTTCGTAGCGGCTATATCTGCTTATCACCCCTCTCGGGGCTTCTTCTCTTGGGAGAGATCCTCTTATTATTTGTTTTCTCCGTGGTATATTGAGGCTCAGGCCTGCACTGCAATCTAGAGCACCGGCTTGGGATTTGGCCATTGTACTTGAGGGTCTGGCCTTGGCTCCCTTCGAGCCCATCGAGGAGGTTTCAGAAAAATTCCTCACTCTAAAGACTATATTTCTCCTTGCTATTTCGTCTATCAAGAGAATTGGTGATTTACATGCTCTGTCGGTTGCTCCTTCATGTCTGGAATTTGCACCTGGTATGGTGAAAGCATTCCTCTACCCTAGACCGGGTTATATTCCTAAGGCCTTTTATCCTCCTCCCTTTAATACCCCAGATCAGGAACAGCTTAACCTGTTATGTCCAGTCCGGGCTTTAGATGCCTACGTTCACAGAGCTGCTCTGTGGCGTAAATCTGAGCAATTATTTGTTTGTTTTGGGTCACTCAAGAGAGGATGCCCTGCATCTAAACAGGTGATGAGTAAATGGATAGTCGAGGCTATTCATTGGCTTATGAAGCGGCCGGACAGCCTTCACCTATGGCTGTGCGGGCCCATTCTACTCGGAGTATGGCGGCCTCTATGGCCTTAATTTCGGGAGTTTCCCTTCTTGACGTGTGTAATGCGGCAGGATGGTCCTCTCCGCATACATTTGTCAGGTTTTATGACCTTGACCTCTCCACTCCTGGGGCGAGGTTGCTTGCTTCTTAGTGTGTGCAGGACTTCACACATTTGTCACTATGGCGTAGTGGGTATGGGGTTCCCATCGCTTCTCAAACGCAGCTCGAGTTCCCTTGAAAGGGAACGTCTCAGGTTACGTATGTAACCCTGGTTCCCTGATAGGGAACGAGACGCTGCGTTTGCCTGCCATACTTCCTGCATGCCCTGATCGACTTGCTTCAGGTTTTTCAGAAGCTGTCGCGGTCTGATTTCAGGGCTGCTATATAGTTTCCTGGTCTATGACGTCACCTATGTCGTAGTGGGCTTCCATTGGACTGATTTTACACGTGCTTCACGACGTAATCACGCAGAGCGTTCCCATCGCGTCTCAAACGCAGCGTCTCGTTCCCTATCAGGGAACCAGGGTTACATACGTAACCTACATTTACATTTACATTTACATTTATTCATTTAGCTGACGCTTTTATCCAAAGCGACTTACAATTGCTATATTTCAGAGGTCGCACGCCTCTGGAGCAACTAGGGGTTAAGTGTCTTGCTCAGGGACACATTGGTGTCTCACAGTGGATTCGAACCCGGGTCTCTCACACCAAAGGCATGTGTCTTATCCACTGCGCCATCACCACCCCGTGGTGATAACCTGAGACGTTTTCACACGCACGCACGCACGCGCACACACACATGCGCACACACACACACACACACACACACACACACACACACACACACACACACACACACAGTCTGGTTTACTATCTTTGTGGGGACTCTCCATAGACTTAATGGTTTTTATACTGTACAAACTGTATATTCTATCCCCTTACACTAACCCGACCCCTAAACCTACCCATCACACACAACTCTCTGCATCAACTTGTTTTAATACATTTATGTTGTTAATAAATAACAATAAATTGTTGTTGTACCAGCAGTATCCCCAAGTTTTGTTTTTCACTGTAGAAATCTCAAATGTCATGATTTGCCAATGCAAGAGAGTACCGGCACCTTTCTTTTCTCACTTCAAGCACCAACTAAAGCTATTTACACTATAGTGTAATATCCTAAAACCTAATTATAAAATTAAAAATGAACTTACCAAACTTCCAGATTTACACCATTCTTCTCCAGTGAGTGACCTGCAGTTGTGTTCTGCATGCTTTTCACCGTTTACAGCAATCCTGTTAATACAGCCAGGTTACAGCAACACTGAAATATACTGTAAAATGTTCCCGCTCAAATGAAATTACACAGAATGCAATGCAAATTATGGTATTTTACTGTAATATAGAAATGTGGTATTGTACTGTAGGTTTGTACGGTACTGTGCTACTAAATCTACTGAACATTTAACTGTGTTTAAAAACAAACATTTAATACTGAATATGCAACACTGGACAATTTGATTAATATTATTTCTCACTATAGGCCTACATAAACATGACTGAAATTAAATATTTTCTTTTACCTGTATCTTTTCTCGGGTATCTCTGTGTTGAAACACTGTCTCTGTGGTAGGGATGGGTCTCTCATGAACGGTTCTTTCATTGGGTTGTTAATGATTTTTCTTTGGCTGCATTATAATGGCTTCCTAATTCAGAATATGATCAAAGATTGCATATGTGGACATGTTTGGAGAAATTAGCTATTGAAAAATTATATTTTAACTATTAACGTTTTAACCTTTTGAAGTCTCCTTTTGAAGTTTCTTTCTTTCTTTCTTTTAATTTCACTAACAAATAAATAATTTATAATAAATAATTAAATAATAATAAATAATTTACATAAATGTAATTCATCTAGGCCTATATACATATTTCATCCAGATTTGAACTTTTTTTCCTTTCTTTTTTTTTGCAGATTGAACTCTTATTTTCTTGGTAAAATTGTTTAAACAAGAGAAAAGAGACCTTGGCATGGCTTATCAGGTAAATATTTTAACATCTCTCTCTTCCGCCCCATACTTTTTTAATTGTAGTAGACAATAATTTATGAGTCTTTTAATTGATTGTTTTCTGCATGGTTTTATGTATTTTAGAAGTTTCAGAGCCCAGTGTTGATGAGAGATGATGAAGATTGTCGGCTGCTGTTGATTGGTAAAACCGGATCCGGGAAAAGCGCCACAGGAAACATCATCTTTAATGATCGAGTGTTTGAGTCACAGAACAGCTCTTCATCAGTGACTAGAGTCTGTAAGACACACACTGGAGAAGTTAATAACAGAAACGTGACAGTGATCGATACTCCAGACTTCAGATTCTCCACTCACACTAACTTTGATTCAGACTCGGAGCTGAAGAGAGCTCTTGAATTACGTCCAGCAGGAGCTCATGTCCTCCTGCTTATTCTGCCTTTAAGCACTTTCACTGAACATGAGAAGGATTTCATTGATTGGTTTGAGCAGAAGTTTGGTGTCGAAGCTCTCAGATTTACTCTAGTGCTCTTCACTCATGTAGATCAGAGACACAAGAGATCACTAGCAGAAATGATCAGGACAAATCCTCAATTATCTGCTTTCATTCACCGATGTGGTCAGAGATATCATGAGTTTAACATTAAAGATCAAGCAAACAGACGGCAGGTGAATGAACTGATGGAGAAGATCGACAGACTGGTAACTGAGAACAGAAACTCCCGTTACACACTAGAAATGATGCAGGAGAACGAGAGGAGGGCAAATAAGGAAAAAAGAAAAGAGGAGGAGAGGAGAGAGAGAGAACGTCAAATTACATTAGACAGAGTCAGACAAGAGACAGAGATGCGAGTGAGGAGAGAATATGAGGAGGAACAGGAGAAAAAGGAGTGGGAGATGGTGGATCCAGAAGAGGTGTTGAGAGAACTTACATTAGAAGGAGTCGGAAAAGAGCCAGAGGAGAAAATCATTGCAGAGTGTGATGCTGAACAGAGTTATTTATCAAAAACATCTTGGAACAATCTGTATTATATGGCTGTTGGAACTGCTGTTGGAGCTGCTGGTGGAGCAGTTGTTGGTGGAGCAGTTGTTGGTGGAGCTGTTGTTGGTGGAGCTGTTGGAGCTGTTTTTGGAGCTGTTACTGGAGCTGGTGGTGGTGTCATCGCTGACAGAGCAAAAGGTGAGACACATTCTGGGACTGAAAGCCCCTCTAGTCTGACTAAAATCGAAGAGGCCAAAAGCAATAAACTGTCATGAGTGGGGCTGTTAGTGAATATGTGTGTGTTGGGACAGTAATCTTTGATCAGCAACATTACATGTATACATAAAATCATTTATAAATAAGTTAAAGGTATTATAAAATATAATCACAGTTTAAAATGTGGGACATTACTATAACAAGGTAAATTGTTAGGTAAACAAGGTAAATAAATAAAAAATGTAAAAATTGTTTTATTTTCTAGTTTGTTGTAGCTTTTTCACAGATTTTGATTCACGTGGTTTGATTTATGAATTATGATCTGATTTGCATCTTTTGTGTGTTATCTCTGGTAACTGATGGTCTGGTTGACGTCAAGAGTGCAGTAACTCCTAATACGATCAATAAAGGGTTCTGAATATAAAATGGATTTTACACATACAGTAATGTGTTGTTATGTGGCGTTTCTTGGGCTTTTGTAATTAAAAGGATCTATTTTGTTTAATAGTGAAGTTTCTGAGTGACATCTGTTTTTTCTGTAATCTCTAAACCTTAACTGTCAATGTGAGATTAACTTCTCAAGAATATTTAGTTAATGTGCAGTTTACATCAATATTATTCTTGTTTAAGAGACTTTACCAACACAGTTTCCACAATGGACTCAGACGTTTCTTATTTATAAACTCATTGTCCTATGTCTGTGGTATGAACATTATATGCGTCATCATCTATCTCTCTGTCATTATTCATAAGTTCATTCTTTTTAAATAAACATGATATCTCTCAGTAGTTGAAATGTATTGATAATTCATCATCACCTAGTGATAGACATGTCATTGCTATTAGAATTACTAATAAAATCATTGGAAATTATTACCTCCTTTGTCTTTTTTTAAACACACTTCCACCAAGAAAATCAATGGGTTATTTATTCATAAAGCATGTCAAAGTGGAACAAAAAAAAAATCACATTTGATTCTGAATTTTGCTTAAAGGGTTATATGGTGCGATTTCTTGTTTTCCCTGTTCTGTAATGTGTTATGTAGCTGTTTGTGAATGAATGAGATCTGCAGAGTTACAAAGCTCAAAGTGTCAAACCCAGAGATATTCTTTGTAAAAGTTAAGGCTGAGCCACGCCTTCCTAAAACACTTTGTTCAAACACCCCCCCCACATCTCTACATCAGTATGTGGGTACTGGACGATGGGGAAGGGCGACACATAACTTTAATCGTATCTTATTATCGGTTTAACATGGTAATTTTAGTACAGATATTTTGGCTAATTTTTATTGTACTTAAGACACAGAATAGATGAAGTTATTGTTTAAAAAAAAACGCTTGGTGACGGCACCTCAGCGTACTTCAGGCTAATAGAGCTGTCATTCACTTGGCTTCTTCAAATTCCCATCAAGATCGGTAGATCAGAACAAACACGGGGTTTTACGCAAATTAGTACAATTCACTGTATTAAAGTAAGACATCAGATAAACCCGAACGCAAGCATCTGATTTTAAATTCTAAGAAAGACCGTTTTTTGTTTTTGTTGACTTTTTTAACGAGATGTGTTGTCCAATGCTTGGATTATTTGGTAAAAAAAGTGCAAATAAAATGTTTAATGGCAAACTCATGTTTCCATGTTGTTTACCTGATAATAAAATATGAGGGCCTATTGGTTATGTAAAGCCCTATTCTATAGTTTTTAAAGTTTTCTTTTTTCTAATAGGCTAGTGTCAACTGGTTAACATGTACGACTATCTGTGACTGTGACATCAGGTGAATTATTAAAAATCCAATTATTTATTTATCCATCGCCGCATTGCGTGTTCATGTTTTAATCTGCGTATGTACAGGATAAAAATAGTTTCAAATATTAACACTCACTTATAGGCTAGCTGCATAACCATAAAAAATCACTGCTGTAAATCTGTGCAATTATAATATAATACAATTAATAAAATACCCAGCAGAGAAGTGAAGTGAATATGTATTGCTTAAATATGCTCTTGAGCACATAAATAATAATATTTGCTATAGATCGACATCATAACATCTGTTTTAGTAAAAAAATATTTATTTATTTTTTTCTTTCAAATTTCAGCACTGCAAGGTTTTTAAGCACAAAACCTAATGACCAGGGCTTGTAGGCTATTTGGTAGCCTATTATTGTCTTATTTGTCACCGTCGTTTTGCTTTAAAATAAATTAAAACACACTTTCGGATTTATCTGATGTCTTACTGACAGGCTTAAATATGCCACAGTGAATTGTCATCATGTGTGTAAAATCCTGAGTTTGTGTTTATTCACTGACCCTAATGGAAAAATTAAGAAGCATAAACAAATTATGTAAAATTACGGAGCCCTGCATGACATGTCTAGCCTGGTCCCACCAGACTCTTGTACATTTCATTTGTACATAGAGTCTGGCACCGCTCCATTGACAAGCGTTAACTTCCTTGTAGGCGGGTTCTCTATTGAAGTCTAAAACTATTGGATCTGCCCAGAGTCACTCTGGATCTGCCATAACCAATGGCAGTGTTGCATATGCCTAGCGTTCGCCTTAGCCAACTCATTCACCACTAACGGAGCGAGCTGGAAAATCAAACTTTTCCCGAACCCCGTGGGGAGGAGGGCCACAACATCATGGCCACCAACAAAACTAAGCAAAGATTGTTCTTGCTCCGGCTTTAACTTCTTGATATTCGGCAGCGTTGCCACAACAGACCGAATGGCTTCACTCGCATCTTTCTCCGCTGCCATTACTGAACTACAACTCAAAATAACGCACGACATCAACGTCATCGTTCTCATTGCCCACTAAAAGTGACACTGACTTATCTGCTGGGTAAATTATTAAATATAGCCTAATATAGCTATGCTAAATACCAAACAGTGTATCATTTATATCAGCAACATATTTCATGACATCACCCAGCCCTAAACCTGCTCAATATTAAAGCTTACAATATTACTTTTTGTAAAGCTGTTTTGAAACGATGTGACCTTTACGAATACATTTTAACAGTAACTTCATCTAACTTGATTTGAGTAAATTCATCAAAACATTATCAGGTTGATCGTTACTGAAATCGTCATCATTATCACTTAAAGTTCCTATGAACCGGAAGTTGCAAACGACTTTTCTCCAGTTTCGTGAAGTATTTCCAAGTGAAAGGGAATATTGAACAGAGGGCAGGGTTTTACTTTAGCGCTCCTCCTCTCCATCTCTACTCATAGCAGACTAATGGTTTGAGGGGAGTGGTTAACCGTTTTCAACCCAAGCCGTCAAACTGACGTCATCAGAAAAGGAACGCCAATCCAGACCGGAAGTAACTTTTCAGATTTTGATTAAAGATTAACATGGTAAACAATTTTTTACTGTGTATTAACTTGCACGGATTAATTGTTCACCACAATACTAGTAATATGCGCTAACAAAGTAAATAGGGTAAATTTTGATTTCATACCGACTTTAATATTCCTGTTGTACGACCAAACAGCGTAGTAGGTAATTGATAAACTTGTACATAAAGGAATACATATGCTCACGCCTCAAGCGTCTATAAGCCAATAAATTTGCTGTATTGTAAAACAATAAAAATGAATGTGGGCAGAGTGTCACACACAAGTGTCGCCCCGTCTAATAAACTGACCTGTGTGAGTAGCAATAAAGCACTTGCGTGTAGTTCGGTAGAATTAATTGTCCTTATTACTTTAGGCCTATTGTCAGGTGTGGTCGTGGTGGTGAAAGGAGCGAGGACTCAGGTGCAGAGATGATGAGTTTTTTATTAACAAAAATAAAACAAAATACAAACAAAACTACCCCGTAGGGGAAAACAAAATACTTGACTTGACTTGACACAAGGGGTACATTAGACGACGAAACAGCACAGGACTGCAAACACAAGGAGAATAAACAGGGAGAACAAACATAGGAGGTAATAAGGGAGGACAGGTGGGACAAATGAATCAATCAGGTAACAAGATGGGAGGGACTAGACAATCAACAGGAGAGCACATGGCACAAGGAAACATACATGAAAAGCCATGTGCTCACACCAAACATGACTAGACACAAACACATGGGCAGTAAAACAAATCACAAGCCATGTGCTCACACAAAACGAGACATGAACACGCAGCCAATGAGAACACTCATAAGCCACGTGTTCACACAAAACATGACAACATGATAGCACACAGCTAGTGAAAACACAAGCTGCGTACTACACAACACAAGACAACATGAGTGTCAGGGCTCTGTCACAAAACCAAGAAATAGACTAGACAGAAGTGACAGAACCTTGACACCTATATCCGCGAGACTCGCGTGTGTTGTGGCAAAAATTAACAAACCATCATCACTGCGTAAGAGACACTCTGAAACCAAACTGTCTTTTAAAAGGTATTTATTCTTGCAAGAAGGACCTAGTCACCACACAGAAGTTACTCTGTAGAGTGAGTGAGACAACATCAGAGAGGCTGCTTTTTATACTTCCCTTCAAGGTCTGCAGGCCCAGACGGCAGCCTCGGCGGACAGAACCTCCGTTACCGATGTAAACAAACTCTGCAATATCACGTCCCAAAGCAATCCTCTTCTTTCTCAAAATAATGCCTTCAGACACAATCGAACCACAACCTCTTCAAGAAGCAAACAGAGTATGATGAATCTTCCACCCAATAATACTACAGTGATTCCCAGTATCATATTCAGTGAAAGAAGACTGTCACTTATCTCCTTAAGTCCTGTGTTTCCTACCGCTGGCCATTTCCTTGCTGTCTCTAGTGATGTGACATTTGAACTGAGGCGTTGGAGCTTCTGTCCAGGAAAAATAGGCGTGCCAGATGAAGCCGCGATTCAAGGCTTGTGTTGTTAACGTGAAAATCACGTGACTAATGACAAACGAGGCCTCGGTTTGTGTGGATACGTCATCGGTTCGTTCTGAGTGTCACTTTCCAGCCCGATCTCACGGCAATTCGTACGAATTTTACGAGGTGGCTAATTCGTACGAATTCATACGACCTCACTCGTACGAATTAGTACGATTTTTGCTAAATCGTACATATTTTACAAGTTGCCCAATTCGTATGAATTTGTACGAATGACCTACCCCTGACCCCGCCCCTAAACCTACCCATCACGTGGGTTTAGACAAATCGTACAAATTCGTACGAGTGAGGTCGTACAAATTCATACGAATTAGCCACTTTTTAATCACTCGTACAAATTCGTACGAATTGGTCGTGAGATAGCGTTGCACTTTCGGATAAAGGGGGTTCGAAACTCGCGCCACCTTGTGGGTGTTATCAGGAGTAGTAGAAGCAGTTGTAGTGTCAGAGAGTCAGATAACTCTCATTGTCATTGTCATTATTGAGTTATATAGGGCTGTATATTATTACATTATAGTCTATCAGGTTAGAATATTGTTATTATTAGTCATAGTATCTATATTATAGTCTTATTATATTAATGAGATAAGATTATTTGGATTGCTTTGGATTTTTGGATCTGGACTGCTTTTTGTTTTGGATTGCAATTTTGGATTTATTTGCTTTTTGTGACTCTTCCTTTTTCCTGGTAATGGAGCCAGCAAGAAAGAGGAAATCCTCCCCTGTCTGGGTTCAACAGAAGCATCAGTATCCCCATTTATACCAAATGGCACAGGCATTTTTATGTTCCCCTGCATCCTCTGTTCCTTGTGAAAGGATCTTTTCCAAGGCTGGAGAGGTTTTGTCCAAGAAGAGGAATCGTCTAAACCCCAACACACTTGAAAAAATTCTGTTTCTCAATAAAAATCTATTGTAATCCTTCCTTCACCCACCACAAACTGCATTTTGCTCCTCTATATCCCCAGTCCCATAAGCGCAACACTTCACTAAAACTAGTAACAGTTCACTGTAAATGAAAAAAAAAAAAAAGCATTACATTTACAATCCTGTAAAAACAGGGGGTGCCCCACTTCCCGTGCCCCTGCATATCGGGAGCTCGTTCTCTGAACTTTGCGCACTTTCGTTGAAATATGCCAAGTGGGCGAGGACATAAACGAGGGGCGTTTTCCACCGCGTTACCTGATTTGCCCACGTCACAGTGATTGTAGGGTTTAGGGGTTTGGGAGTGGGGTCAAGCGAAGAGGATCATTTTCGTTGCGTGATTTATAAACACCCACCTGTTTGAAAACACTCACAACTTTAGAAACGCGCGCAGTCCTTCCGGAGACAAACAGATTCACGTCATTCGCGCGGCTGTTGAAAACGAAAGTAAACTTGTATTTCCGACATTTTATTGAAGGGAACATTGTATTTTATCTGACGGAAGACATCTTAGCTCGACTGTCTTGTGTACTTCTCAGTAAGTAACTTTTTAAAATAATTTATATTTGCCAAATCTAACAAATACATGTTCAGCGGTAGATCTTCTGTCTGAGGAGCGTCTGCATGTGGAATTGATTTTGGTTCAGATCAAATTCATTCAAATGTCCGATGAGAGAGAGAGAGAGAGAGAGAGAGAGAGAGAGAGAGAGAGAGAGAGAGAGAGAGGTGTTAGTGAGGGACAAAAGCAATGATCATCATGGCATTATCTGTAAGAAACCCTCGAAAAACAGCTGCACGCTATATTAAAATATTGGAGGATGTAATATGTCAATATGAGAACATGATAAAGATATGATTATAGGACGAAGGCTAGGATATAAAGCCGATTTCTGTCATTTAGCTAACGTTTCACAGTATACTGAATCGATAAACACATCGATATCGATGCTAAAACATTCATAAGATCGTTACGAATTGGCTATATGTTTGTGAAAAATTAGATGTGTTGTAGCCTACTGTTGTTTAATTTCTCACATGAGTCATGCAGCATCACTGTAATAATAAAGAAAAATAATGTTAATGCCTGGAATACTTCTTTGTCAAAATAAACATTTGGTCTCTATTTTGAATATAGATTTTTTTTTACTCATTCATGCAATAATAATTATTAATAACTATCCATCCATTCTCCAGAATGCTTGTCTAACAGGATATTGTTAATTATTAATTATTTTTCTACCGGACAAACTGTATTTTCTATATCCCTACACTAAACCAACCTATTACACAAAAAATTTTTAAAAAGCATTTTATTATTTATTTTTATTATTATTAAAAAGTATTTTTATTATACTTTTACCAGTTTTACAAATAAGGATGTCCCTAAAAGGAGGTTTTTGGAGATTTGTCAGATTATGCTTACATGGGTACAAATTTGTCCCCAAAATTAAATATAGTTAAGTAGTTACACACATGCACAAAGACAAACACACACACACACACACACACACACACACACTACCAGTTTTTCAAATGAGGATATCCCAAAAAGCAAGGTTTTTAGAGATTTTGTCATGTTTGCTCCCTTCTGGGTACAAATTTGTCCTCAAAATATGGTTAAGTAGGTACACACAAACACTCACTCACACACACACACACACACACACACACACACACACACACACACACACACGCACACACATTTGACCCGCCCGATACACAGATTATCCGCAGATTCCCTGCAATCTGTGCATCATTAATTGGAACATATAAATATTCTGCAAACGTCTTACAAAACAGCTGTATTTCATCCACACTCAGCATCTTTTATACAGCATGAAACAGTATAAATGTTATTGTATTGTATTGTGTACATCATAACATATTTGCTTGTTTGTAGTTTGGACCCTTTTTTTCTTGGTGAAAGTGTCTTGAACAAAAGAAAAAGGACCTGAAAATGAAGTATCAGGTGAGTAAGTATTTTATGAAGGTAAAAAAAACAGCAAAACCTGAGAGCATGAAGATGTGAATTTGAAAACTTGCACAGTACGCAAAAATTTACACTCACAGCTCCGATGTGAAAACCTGTAAAATAAAAATCTGAAGTTGAATGTTGAGATTTGCACTTGCAGACAATTGCCACAAATTAAGCCACAGTAGCATTTCAGAGCATCCCAGTGGACGTGGGTTTCGTGGCATCATCACGTACAAAAGAAGTCCCATTTCCAGGCACCAACTAGGGCTGTCGCGATAACCGCAATATTGCAGTACCGCGCTACTGACAGGCCAACCGCAGAGAAATGCAAGTAACCGCAGCAACCGAGAACCGCGTTTTCTTTTTTCATAAGGCCACCCTTCGTAGTTCGTACCATGTGTATTGAATGTTAAATAAGTTAATAATGATAACAAGACTGTTTATCATGGTGATTTGTACAGAGGATTCGTGGATTTGGACTTAAGCCTAAACAGACAGTGAATGTGATCGACTGAGCGCGTGCGATTACCTGCGTCTATCTTTGAAGTCAAGTCATGTATTGGCTATTCGTGAAAAGGTTGCCGTTTCCAAGGAAAGCGAAATATTTGTCGTAGGCTATCATCCTTTTAACGTGTAAGGGTATTTACCATGAATGGCGTCAGCGCTGGTCAGCATTACACAGCGTGAGGAAGCCGTGGGGGAAAGCAGCGAGTCACGCATTGAATCAATGCCATTGGTCTCTATTAAGTGAAGCATTGCTTCAGCTTTGCCCAAAAGTGAAGCATTGCTGGCCAGCTGAGCTTTGAAAAGTGGAGCTCAAAGTTAAACAATAATTAACATCTTGTTTCATTACATCTATCATAAGGAATTAGCTTTTTTGAACGTTTTCGTTGAATGAACGGTTTAATGACTCCCTCAAAGACAATCCGTTGGTGCAACTGCGCGCTGAGTGATAGTCTTTCAATGCGCATACGCTGTTTAGTTGCAGTTACATTGGTTACATTGTTTTTGTGTATGCTGACCACATCATAACACGTATTTATATGGCAACAAATAAATAAATAAATGGTGGTAAAACCGCATATCGCGCTATTGAGCCACTCAAAATTACCGCAAAGGAAATTCCTTCACCGCGACAGCCCTAGCACCAACCAATAAAACGACTCCTTTGCGCCCTTCCCCTCTCCCTGCCCCGCCTTTCTCTCTCGCCGCCACTGAGTAGCAAGTGCACAAGTAAGTTTTGCATCTAATATATCATTAGAGTAGCAAAAGTCAAGGCGTGAAGATTTGACATTGCACTGACAGATCTGAGAAGTTGCAAATGCCTAAGTGAGGTTGTACTGCGAATGTAAGAATAAGTGCAACTATTACAAGTTTGTGCCTGTCATTGTATTTTTGTGAATGGTATTTTACACATTTGTGACTGCAGCTTCAAATTCAGAATACAGGTCTGTGACTATTGTCTGCGAGTGCAAATCTCAACATTCAACTTCAGATTTTCACATCGGAACTGTGTGTATATTTTTGTGTACGAATATTTATTGTACAAGTTCTCAAATTCACATCTACATGCTCTCGAGTTTTGCTACTCTTTTACCTTCATAGTACTTTACCCCCTCTGGATTATTTCGTCATTGTACAAGACATAATAATTGTATTGGTGTTTTAATTGACTGTATGCTGCATGGGTTTATGTATTTTAGAGGTTGATGACAGATGAAGATGAGGATTGTCGGCTGCTGTTGATTGGTAAAACCGGATCCGGGAAAAGCGCCACAGGAAACATCATCTTTAATGATCGAGTGTTTGAGTCACAGAACAGCTCTTCATCAGTGACTAGAGTCTGTAAGACACACACTGGAGAAGTTAATAACAGAAACGTGACAGTGATCGATACTCCAGACTTCATATTCTCCACTCACACTGACTTTGATTCAGACTCGGAGCTGAAGAGAGCTCTTGAATTACGTCCAGCAGGAGCTCATGTCATCCTGCTTTTTCTGCCTTTAAGCACTTTCACTGAACATGAGAAGGATTTCATTGATTGGTTTGAACAGAAGTTTGGTGTCGAAGCTCTCAGATTTACTCTAGTGCTCTTCACTCATGCAGATCAGAGACACATGAGATCACTAGAAGAAATGATCAGGGCAAATCCTCAATTATCTGCTTTCATTCGCCGATGTGGTCAGAGATATCATGAGTTTAACATTAAAGATCCAACAAACAGACGGCAGGTGAATGATCTCATGGAGAAGATCGACAGACTGGTAACTGAGAACAGAAACTCCTGTTACACACTAGAAATTATGCAGGAGAACGAGAGGAGGGCAAATAAGGAAAAGAGAGAAGAGGAGGAGAGGAGAGAGAGAGAACGTCAGACGACATTAGACAGAGTCAGAAGAGAGACAGAGATGCGAGTGAGGAGAGAATATGAGGAGGAAAGAGACATAAGACCAGAGAGCCCGGACAAAATGGGGAAGTGGGGGAAACAGATAAAGCTGAAATATGTCTGTGTATTTATGTTTTTTGCTGTGGTGACAGGAGGGGTTTCAGTGTGGAAGGAAGACTCTTCACGAGGATGGATGTTCACTAAGGGTTTCTTTACTGGAGGATCAGCATCAACTGCAGGAGTTTTGATAGGGAATCTCTGGAGATTGATGTTGAAGAGTCAGGTTATCCGTTCATTTTCTCATGAGCGTCCCAGCGCTGTTAGACAGTTATTGCTGAAGACAGGAGGTGTTGTGTGTGGTTTATCAGCCGGAGCTGTGATTGGTCACTTTATAGGAGGAAATGAACTTCCTGTTACAGCATTAGCAGGATTTGCTGGAGCTGCCGGAGCTTTTGCTGGAATACAATGAAGATGCTGATGCTTTACAGCCGGATTAAATAATTCACTAAGTTAATTTTATTGTCAAATTAACAACCATTAATATTAGATCTGCCGTATGCAACTTTTTTTTTTTGGTTAAAAATCAACAAAAATCAGTTATTGAGCAACTGTAAGCTTGTAATAATGATTTATAATTTGAATGGTCAGAACCAATTTTGTGGGGAATTAATGTCATTTTTCAGTTTGATGTCTTTTGTTTTTGCATGGTTACATCATATCAGTAAACAGAAAGAAGAAATATGGTTTCTACATTGTAAAAAATGTCTAATCTCCCAACTCCAAAAATTCTAGTGATTGGTCACATCTAAATTTTTCAATTGGCCCAAGTGAAATTCTGCAAATTGATCAAATTAAATTTGCAGAATTTCACTTGGGCCAACTGAAAAAAAAATTAGATGTGACCAATCACAAGAAAAGTTTGAGTTGGGGAGGTTAGAATTTTTTTACAGTGTATATGCCGTGTATGTGGAGAGTTTGTAGCTTGTTCCTACAAGAGTTATTTACAGTTTAAACTTTATCTTGATGGCTGCTTTAACTGGTGAAGTTATCAATCATCATTAACATCTGCGTAACCTGCTGTCAAATCTAAGAAACCTCAAACTGTGGAGAGAGAAAGCAACAAAAGCCTGTGCTAAAATTAGAGTAAATATCCACATGGCCTTTGAGAAGCGGCGACAACTCCAAGACTGACGCAAAGATTTTTTCTGCTTTTTTCTGCTGAACAGTGGCTTACTTCAGAGAACTGATATATGCGTATGTGAATCTAAAATGACAGATCTGCTCTGATGTGTTGATCACTGATTCATCCTTGCAGAATAGCAAAACAAAGCACAACCCACACGTAAAAATATATAAAAATAAAACTCTGTAACTCAGTAACTTTGCATTTTATGTTTCAGACAGAGATGGCGATACAGGGGCAAAAGTATTGCACTGCAGCTACTAATTGAAATTTTGAAATGTAATGAACAAATTTCAATATTCATTTCTGCTGATTATTTTATGTATAGTCTCTTATGATGTGATGATGTTTCAAGAGCAGTAAAGATAAAAAAATGTATAGGCTTAGATAAATATTTGTTGTATTTATAACATATTAACGACTGTTGTGGTAGATTAGAGCGTTTTATTTTTTCTTGGGTAAAGTGTCTGTCAAAGCGATACAAGCCCCTGAGATGGAGAGATGATGATGATGAAGGCCTATATAATATATGTATACCACAGATACCGTTTGTACTTTTACATTACTGTGGATTGATGTTCATATCACTGTATCTTAATAAAACTAATCTAATATCCATGCATGGATTTGTGTGCTTCTGAATATTTATATTTGCAGTTAAGTTTTAGAACCTAAAGAACAACCTTAGAGACATTTTAATACATACCTTCAATAATATCACCCTTAAAGGGGTGGTAAAACGCATTTTTTTGAAGGCTTGATTGTGTTTGTGGGGTGCACTGTAACATGTGTTCATGCCTCGTTTTTTAAAAATTGCATTATTTTTCATACATTTTACCTTTATTCTACACTGCTCTGCCCCTCCTTGTAAAAACGGTCTGATGGTTTCCTGGTTCTATGAAGCCAGTCCCTCAAAACTACGCAATGGGCTCAGATTGGTTAGCTGGCCCAGTGTGTTGTGATTCGCTAACCGTCTAGTGCACGTTTTCCGGAAACGTCACGCCCCTTACCTTTACCGGTAGTTTGTGCTTTGGTGTATTATAAACAACGGCGTCAATAAAACCAATCGGACCCGGGCAAACGTTTGTGAAGATGATCGAGCAGAACCTGTTCAAGAACGGCTGTTAAACTACGTTTCAGAAAGGTTTGTTTTTTGTTGTTGTCTCATTACTTTTTAGATACGCTGTCATTTGTACTAATTATTATAGAATTACAAAAAATAAGCTTCATAAACAAGAATTTCATATAATCGTTCTAACAAATTATACTAAAGTCCTCAAAGGGATTTTTTTGAGTAAAGACTGCGGATCTATAGTGATCGTTACTGACTGTATGGCACCGTTACTTTTGTATTTTTAGAACGATTGTAGCCAAATATCTGTCGACAGAACTATTAACCCAAAACGAACACTAAACATTGGTTTACTACAGTAGCCAAATCAAACACAGAACCATGTTTAGCATGCCTGTAGATAAACAAGCATGTAGATAAACATAAAAGCTCTAATCAAATAATAATTTACACTAATTAAATCCCTGCAACCGGGATGAAAATAACAGCAGCGTTTCAACGGCATTGCGGCAACTCATCTCCAAAACAACAATATAAAATGGCCTCGCCCCCTTATTTAGTATTCTCGGAGGAGGGGTTTATGTAAAAAATGGGGTTTACTGATGTCAACAACCCTGGAGGAATGTCATGTAGTCCAAAACCGGCTGTTTGCTGTAGTCTTTAGAAATGGAATTTTTTAAAAGCAAATATCTCCCTTTGCTTTGAACTTTGAGCGCTGTAACTTTGCAGATGTTGTTTATGCTCAAACAGCAACATTACACACTAGCTAAAGTTAGAAAAGTGAAATCGTGTTTTACCACCCCTTTAAATCATTAATGTATTGGTTTATTTCAGTAACCCATGAAACTCCACATGAACAATGAAAATATTCATATGACAAATTTATTTAACTTTAATGGAACACATTAGGACTATTTCATTAGACATCTAATATTATAATCTGCTATAACAAAGTTTTTATGTCCAAGGGTTTGAGGAATGACTAGCCAGAGATGCAATGTTGAGTCTTTAATAAGAGATATATCAGTTACAGAGTGATAAATCTACAGCAAGAGAGTCTCCCCTTTATTCAATCAGTGAATTTTGCCAGAAATGTGTGCACTTACATAAACTATTCAATATGTGTGTCTGTGTGATCATTATTACTTTACACACACACACACACACACACACATCTATACATACATGCATATATATATATATATTAACGGATAACGGTTACCAGCAAAACAGGAACTAATATAATAATCTAAAGAGATAATTCCAAATATAATTTTTGTTTGTCGACTATGCCACCTAGGGACTTACACCCTAAGAATTCATTACAAGCCAGCTTTTACCTATAGCACACAGGTTCGTTAACAGCGAATCATGAGTCATGAGTTCTACAAAAAACACTTTTTATTCCAATAAAACTTCAGACACACTCGTAAAACAACCACCCTTCGATCGAGCATAGGACTAAACACCTAATTCAAAACGGACACAAAGGAATTGACCAAAAAAAAAAATAAGTTAAAATGTAAATATACTGTACAGCAATGGTAAATCACCAAAAGAAACAAACAAATCTAAAAAAAGAAAACAAACATTAAGTCCAACCTAGGTCACATCAACACAACCATGCAGGCCTGAAGGACATCTGCCTTGGGCACCCCCTGCTGGAAGTGACCTACAAGGAAAGCAAAAAGCTCACTCAATACTCACACCACACCAAACCACACTACACCACACAGGTGAAATACAGCACTCTCAAGTGAATCGGGAGACCCCACTACCACTACATCCACGTAAGTGGCCCTCAGCTCCTGCATGAAGACACAAAAGTAATCAATACCAGTACAATAAAATCAATTTCACACAACTTGTAAAGCAAGACAAAAAGAAATTGGGTCAAGATGGGACAGTTAGCTGGACTTCCACACCCCAAAACCCAATAACAAACTAAAGAATGCCCCAAATAATATTGAAAAAGTTATATACACAGAGACAAACAAAAGTAGTAAATCTGAATACTCAATCTTCAAACACGGGAGAAAATAGCTCCCTTAGTCACTCACACAAACAATAAGACAAATCTTATTAAAAGTGTGGGTATCTTAAGCAGTGGGGTTACCCTAGCCGGCTTTCACCAGATCTCAACCCAATAGAGCATCTTTGGGATGTGGTGGAACGGGAGCTCTGTGCCCTGGATGTGCATCCCACAAATTTCCATCAACTGCAAGATGCTATCCTATAAATATGGGCCAACATTTGTAAAGAATGCTTTCAGCACCTCGTTGAATCAACGTAGAATTAAGGCAGTTCTGAAGGCGAAAGGGGGTCAAACAGTATTAGTATGGTGTTCCTAATAATCCTTTAGGTGAGTGTAGATTTAGATTTAGATTAAAATTGGTCACAAACCTTTCACCACAACTGCTTGCATGTAATTCCACATAGTCTTTTGGGTACCAATCCAAGCAAACTGGACAAGCAACCTATGAGAGGATACAGACAATTGCAATAAAGAAACATTTACACACACACACCCCTAAAATTCTTACATAAGAATGACGCTTGCAACGCCAAGGTAATGGGTTCGATTTCAAGGGAAAGCAAGGACTGATAAGAATGTAAATGTGTACCTTGAAATGCAATGTAAGTCGCTTTGGATAAAAGCGTCTGCCAAATGCATAAATGTAAATGTAAATCAATACTAAGTCGATCTCCTTGAAGTTACTTTGGTGTAACATTAAAGAGTAACTAAAATGTTCCCAAAATATGGTTAAATAGTGCCAATCTTTTCTTACCTTGACACTCACCACAGACGTGGAGGCTGATGGAGGCTCATTTGAGGATGCCTTTATTTTGGATGGGTTATTACAAAAGCAGTTACTTGTGAAAACAAAAATGTTCCCAAAATATGGTTAAATAGTGCAAATCTTTTCTTACCTTGACACTCACCACAGACGTGGAGGCTGATGGAGGCTCATTTGAGGATGCCTTTATTTTGAAAGAGATCATAAAAGAATGGGAAGACAAAGGAACCTTTTGAATTAAACACCACCTTCCAATTCTAACATTTGTCAAATACACACCAGTGTTAATTTTGGCTGGCATTTTTGTTTTAGTCTTAGTCTTCATCTTCAGATGAAAATGTTTAATGGTCTTAGTCACATTTTAGTCATTTTGTTTTGCATAGTTTTAGTCTAGTTTTAGTTGACGAAAAGTCATTGCATTTTTTGTCAACTTTTAGTCATTACTTTTAGTCAAACTGCAGTTACCGACATTCATTTTGGTAGCTATTTTATATGTAGACTATAATTTTTCACTTTAGGCCAATTCAATTAAGCTTATGAGAAATTTGAATCAAGGTAACAGGCTGTTTTGACATTGCACTCTTTAGCAGTAGCACTTGTGCAATTCTACATATCCCTTTTCCTTAGTTCAGTGGTTCTCCAATTTTTTAGAGTGCCGTAACCCCTCTTCCACTTAGGCTGCAGTCACACCTTTTCCATTAAGGGACAATATTTGCCCCCTTTAATCGATTTTTTCCAGTTCATTGTTAATAAATAATGCTTTAAATAAAACAATGTTCAATAAATATGCAATGATGGTAAAAACGAAGTGATACTTTTAAATATTAAATTAAAATCGCCAGTAGGTGGTGGTAAGTCACTGTCTTTATGAGTGAGTCATCGAGTCATTCATTCATTCAGTAACGAAGCAAGTGAACGGGTCATTGAATCTCACGATTCTTTCAAAGCCACAGATTCGTTCTCGAATCACCGCTGTGTACTGCAGTTCTACTGTGGCTTTCGTTGCAAAATAGCAATAATATACAATAATATGATCAACATTAAAAACACTGCTGGATATCAGCCTGCATTTTGATCGCAGATTTAGTCGCACAAACAGCGCAAGCGGCTCGTGACAGAATAAAGACCAACTGAATGACACTTTCATTTTAGAAAATCTCAAATGAAGATCACTGAACTCCAGCTTACAACTTCTTCAACGCAGTGTAGAGAGAGCTCGCGCGCATGGTTGCCAGATACTATTGACAAGACCAGGTAGAAAACGTGTTCTTTTAACAGAAAAGCTCTGACTGGGGATTTAAATTTTTTAAATCTGGCTACTGTAAGCATGAACGCTCGTAAACACAGTCTGTAATGTGTTGTCGTCTCCTTTATTCGACAAAAACAAGTGGTTTTGGTCAAGTTTGTATTTTTTTAAACACACTTTAGTCTCGTCTTTTTTTCTCAACAATATTGCATGTGTTGATATAGTCAGTTATCGTTTAATGACGTGGGTGTCGTCTCTCATCGTCTTGTCTTAGTCAGGGAAAAAAAGCTCGTCAACGAAAATGTTTCGTCATAGTTTTCGTTAACGAAATTAACACTGATACACACAATGTTAATTTATTTGCAAGAAAAATGGCATTTGTAAAGGTTGAAAAACACAGCTTTAAGAGGCACATTATAGAGCTTACATTCTGGTTGTCAAAATCATCTGTATCAATGATAGACTCCAAACTGGACTCATCATCAGAGATGATCTGTAAAATAAAGTATAATAAATACTGCAGAGAAAATTTGAATAATGAAACAGGAAGTATGTTTTTAGTATATCTTACCTTACATTCAGAGGGACTATTTAGCCCACATGTGTCAATGTGAAGAGCTAGCAGCTGTACAGGTACATATACCTGACAGGTGATGCACTTGGCTTTAGGCATCCTCTCAAATTCTTTGGCTGACATTGGTAACGGGGAAGTGTCTAATCTATGTTGAATTGGCATTATATAAAGGCATGCCTTTCCTCCAGATGCCTTTATAATGTATAGACCATTGTAGCCCTCTGCATCAGGTGCCACCACTGTCATTGATCGTTGGCCGGATCCCCCTGTTTGGTTAAGATAAACATCTACATCACTTACAGAATACTGAAAACATAAACTCTTTAGTCTATAAGACCAAGTCAATGTTTTGCGAATGTAGTGAAGTCGTGTGACGTTCTGCCCTGCAAAAGCAAAAGACTGTAACTTCGTTTTTGGTCGAAAATGGGTTATTTATATTTTTGGCACATTCAAGACCTCCTTTTTCATGTGGATAAGTATCTTGAATCAATTCCGTTGTTTTTTTTCGAGAAAATAATGAGTTGTCTTAACAGTAGATTCCAAAGGATTATGCAGAGTTGACAGAAAAACGTTACACATTGCCATAATATCAAGATGGCGCCGCGCATGGCTGCCACGGTGTGTCGCTCTCCAGCTATTGTGTTGTTTTTGTTCGTTTGTTCTGCGTTTAGTCATTCTTTTCCTATCAGTTTCACCAGAGACGAACTACTGGACATTAGGAAACACACACCAGATAACTTTTCTACAGTTTTTGATTATTCGGACGTCTTGCTGGACATTCTCGTCGGTGGGGCAGCGTTGTTGTTCAAACGCGCGGTCAGACGCAAACGCGGGAAGCGTGCAGGCGCGCTGGTTAAACTCCGCGAGCGCGGCCTGCGCACTGCACTCCCCAGTATTCATCTTGCGAACCTCCGATCCCTTCCTAACAAAATGGATGAACTTCTCCTCACACGCACTAACAAGGATTTTTTAAACTCTGCTGCTCTGTGCTTCACTGAAACCTGGCTAAGTGAAGCCATACCGGACAACGCAATACATCTGCCGGGCTTCCAGCTGTTCAGAGCGGATCGCATCGCGGAGCTAACGGGGAAAACGAGAGGTGGTGGATTGTGTTTCTACATTAACGAAAGTTGGTGTTCAGATGTAACAACACTGAAGAAGATGTGCTCTCTTAATTTAGAGGCACATTTCATAAACTGTAAACCTTTCTACTCACATCGGGAGTTTTCCTCTTTCATTCTCGTGAATGTTTACATCCCTCCAGACGCGTGCGTGAGCGCGGCGCTACAACAGCTGGCTGAACAAATATCTGAAACAGAACAAATATCTGAAACAGAACAAAGGTATCCTGACTCTCTTTTAATCATTCTTGGGGATTTTAACAAAGCAAATCTTTCCCGCGAACTACCAAAATACAGACAGCAAGTTACATGTCCCACCAGAGACAGTAATATACTGGACCACTGTTACACCACAATAAAAAATGCGTATCACTCCGTTTCACGAGCAGCTTTGGGGCTCTCTGATCACTGTTTGGTTCATCTTATACCGACCTACAGGCAGAAACTGAAATCAGCTAAACCTGTAATAAGAACTGTAAAAAGATGGACTAATGAAGCAGAACAGGATCTACAGACCTGCTTTGATTGCACTGATTGGACTGTTTTTGAAGCTGCTACCAACGATCTGGATGAGCTCACAGATACTGTAACATCATATATAAGTTTCTGTGAGGATACATGCATTCCTACCAGGACATTCTTATCATTTACTAATGATAAACCATGGTTTACTGGGAAACTCAAACACCTTCGTCATGCCAAAGAGGATGCCTACAGAAGTGGGGATAAAATCTTGTATAACCAGCCCAGAAACAGACTGACAAAGGAGATCAGAGTTGCTAAAAGAAGCTACTCTGAAAAACCAGTTTTCATCCAACGACCCATCATCCGTCTGGAATGGCCTAAGGAACATCACCAACTACAAGTCATCATCCCCCCGATCTGTGGACAATCAACACCTGGCTGACGATTTAAATTCATTTTATTGCAGGTTTGAAAAACCCTCATTCACACCACACACCGGCTCTGACCTGCACTTCACACATTCACCATCACCTCCTGCACTTCCATTACTCCCCCCTCCTGCCATCCAACCTGAGCTTAAGGTTTGTGTGGAGGACGTGAGCCGAGTCTTCAAAAAACAGAAGACTAGGAAAGCCTCAGGCCCAGACGGCATCTCATCTGCTTGTTTAAAAGCCTGCGCTGACCAACTGGCCCCGGTCTTCACGCAGATCTTCAATAGATCATTGGAGCAGTGTGAAGTTCCCTGCTGCTTCAAACGCTCCACTATCATTCCTGTCCCCAAAAAAACCCAAATCACTGGACTTAATGACTACAGACCTGTCGCTCTCACGTCTGTGGTCATGAAGTCGTTTGAAAGATTGGCCCACCTGAAGGACATCACTGGACCCATGCTGGATCCCTTTCAGTTTGCTTACAGAGCAAACAGGTCTGTGGATGATGCAGTCAACATGGGACTGCATTATATCCTGCAACATCTCGACAGACCAGGGACTTATGCAAGGATCTTATTTGTGGACTTCAGTTCGGCCTTCAATACCATCATGCCTGGTCTTCTCACAGCCAAACTGACCCAGCTCTCCATACCATCCTCGATCTGTCAGTGGATCACCAGCTTCCTGACGGACCGGCAGCAGCGAGTGAGACTGGGGAAACACACATCCAGGACTCTCATCACCAGCACTGGCGCCCCCCAAGGGTGCGTTCTCTCCCCACTGCTCTTCTCCCTGTACACTAATGACTGCACTTCTAAAGACCCCTCTGTCAAGCTCCTGAAATTTGCAGACGACACCACTGTCATCGGTCTCATCCAAAACGGTGACGAGTCTGCTTACAGACTGGAGGTTGAACAGCTGGCTGTCTGGTGCAGTTACAACAACCTTGAGCTGAACACGCTCAAAACAGTGGAGATGATCGTGGACTTCAGGAGAAACAGCCCAGCACTCCCCCCACTCACCATCATGAACAGCACTGTGGAAGCAGTGGAGTCATTCAGGTTCCTGGGCACTATCATCTCTCAGGACCTGAAGTGGGACAATCACATTGACTCCATTGTGAAAAAAGCCCAGCAGAGACTGTACTTCCTTCGCCAGCTGAGGAAGTTCAACTTGCCACAGGAGCTGCTGATTCAGTTCTACTCAGCCGTTATTGAGTCTGTCTTATGCACTTCCATCACTGTCTGGTTTGGTTCAGCTACCAAATCAGACATCAGGAGACTACAACGGACAGTCCGGACTGCGGAGAGGATTATTGGTGCCCCCCTGCCATCCCTCCAGGACCTGTACTCTTCCAGAGTGAGGAAGAGAGCAGGTAAAATCATCACAGACTCCACTCACCCTGGACACCTCCTGTTTGAACTGTTACCGTCAAGACGGCGAATCAGATCACTGGCCACAAGAACATCTCGGCACAGGGACAGTTTCTTCCCACAGGCCATTTCCCTTCTGAACAGTTAACACACCTCACAAGGCATATGCCTTAAGTGCAATACTCCCACTGTTTAGTGCAATATCGTACAACTCAGGTTAACTTGTATGTAGATTTTTTATTTATAATATTCAAAACACTGTAAATATGTTCATAGTTCATAATCTGTAAATCTGAAAATGTCTATTCTGACTAAACCCAACTGTGATACTTTTATTCTCATATATTTATATTTTTATTTTTTATTCTTATAATTTGTAGTATTATGTTTCTTGTTGTATTTGTATTCGTATATGTCCACTGGAAGCCTCAGTACCAAAACAAATTCCTTGTGTGTGCAAGCACACTTGGCAATAAAGCTCTTTCTGATTCTGATTCTGATATCAGATGAATACAACCAAGAACTAAAGCCCCGCCTCACTCAGTTCGGGTACTGGACCTGGTTGAAACACTCATGCATCTAGCTGGCAGAGAGCCAAAGCTTAGCCGGCCCCTTCAGCCCCGCCCTAAACGCGGTCGAGCCAACGCTGGACTAATATATCTATGGAGGTATTTTGGCATGTCAAATGTATTAATGCCATCAGAATACAACCAAAAGCACAGGATAGTAATAAGTACATGGCAATAAATAATTCTAAACCATACAAAATAAATGCCATGATCACTAGATTTTATACAGGTGTTACTATAATGATTTTGTTAATGGTAATCAGCAACCAAGTATTTATAATGTGGAAGTTACTGCCTTTTGCCTTAGCATGACTTCTCACTTTTTGCTGACAATACAAAGACAGAGTACAGAAACTTGTGGTCAAAGTTTGAGCTCAAAATTTTTTTATGTATATAATTTCCATTACATCTATTTGCCAGATTTCCAGTGTCCAACCTATAATTAATTTGGCGGGACAACTAAAAATCTTTAAAGTCATTTTTCTCAGTTCCACACTCTAGCGATTTAAGGTCTTTTGCCTTTGTAGGGCAGCGTTCTCCTCACGTCACTATCATTTGATCCGTGGCCAATGAGCTATCACTCTTTGGAGTATATAAACTCGTTGTTCATGCCTCTTTGAGTGCGTCATGGTCGAAAAGCCCGCACCTTTTCGTCGTTGCTATGGACTACGGAGTCTGACGTTGGGTTACTGAGAATCTGTGTGGGTGTGGGGTGCTGCTTACTCCTAGTAGTAATCCGGGGTGGCGTAGTCACTGTAATTGAGCCACTTGCTACACATAAACAAATTAAGTTGCGATTATCCATTTCTTACCAGCTGCTTTGTACAGCATCCAAGCCCCATCTAATGCTGCCAACTTGGGGAACACTTCACAGAAAAGTGCTGAAATAGAATTCAATGTAGCAATGCATACATTTGAACGTGTAGCAGAAGAGTAGACAAGCTTAAACCATAAACTGGCCTGTCAATCATCTTGTCACAGTTAGCATCCTCCACATTTCATTTCACTTTATTTAAACCTTTCTACTTAATCGCTGGTTGCACACATCCACCATGTTTGCAGTTTTAACACGCATGTAGTTCTGAACCGAATCCTCCTCCAAACCGCAATGGGTTGTGGGAAATATTAGCCATTAGGGTGTGCAATGGATCCACACTTTGTAAATCTACCAGAAATAAAAGACTATCCGGAGACTTTTGGCATACTCTTTTCAACGTACTATGCATTCGCACACATTTATTCTTTTTTCACATACTATTTAGGACGCAGTATACACATTGAGAATCAGGAATGATCACAAGGGCTAGAGTTGAAAACCCCCAAGATAATTCACCCAAAAATGACAATTCTCTTACCATTTACTCACCCTCATGTCTTTCCAGATGTATAAACTTTCTTTCTTCAGATGAACACAAAGATTTTTAGAAAAATAATCCATCTGTGAGTTCATATAATGCAAGTGGATGGGTCCCTCAAAGTTGATGCTTCAAAAACCATGCAAAACTAACATGACGGTAATTCATACTAGGGCTGTGCAATGAATTGAATTTCGATTTCAATTTTGGCTCCCAACGATCACCAACATAGTACAATCGAGTAAAAACGATTATTTTGCCATGTTCTGTTTTGAAAGAACACTCTAATTTTGTCTTGTGTTGTGAATGACGCGCGCACGCGCACATCCGCCCCTCCCGAAGCCATAAACTCTCTCAGCTTGAATGTTTAAACTGATAAGACTTAACGGAACACTCCGACTTTTTGGGACTTTAGCCTATTCACCTTATCCCCCAGAGTTAGATAAGTCCATACATACCTTTTTCATCTCCGTGCGTGCTATAAGTCTGTTTGACGCACCCACCGCTAGCCTAGCTTAGCACAAAGACTGGATGTAAATGGTTGCAGCTAGCATACTAATCCAAATAAGTGACAAAATAACGCAAACATTTTCCTATAAACATGTTGTGATTTTTATAGTCACAGAGCGTACAAAAAACAAAGTCACATGAGACACAGACATATTTTAATCGTATAAATACTGGGAACAATATTCTCTGAAGGCGAAGCACTGCTACTTGGGTGGAGTGATAACCGCAGCACCTGAGACGTACCGTTGTTTCTTCTGTCAAAAAACTCTGAACGAACTCTCTGCTCCTCACCACGGCGTGTCTATACAAATCACAACATGTTTATAGGAAAATGTTTGCGTTATTTTGTCACTTATTTGGATTAGTATGCTAGCTGCAACCATTTACATCCAGTCTTTGTGCTAAGCTAGGCTAGCGGTGGGTGCGTCAAACAGACTTATAGCACGCACGGAGATGAAAAAGGTATGTATGGACTTATCTAACTCTGGGGGATAAGGTGAATAGGCTAAATTCCCAAAAAGTCGGAGTGTTCCTTTAAAAAGAAGTGAAAATGATCAACTTTAGTTACGATGCAATGCTGGCCCGATTGTGCAAGTGACAATTCCATCATGTCCCAACTCCTAAACGCAAAAGTGTAGTTTCGACGCTTACCTTGTCCAACCCATTTTGAGAGACAGAGAGAGAAAAGACGCAGCACCGCTGAACACTCACGCGGTTTGTGAAATTGCGTCTTGGAGAAAGTTTTAAAATTATTGATTTGATTTTATAATCTGTGTGAATTCATTTAGGCTACTCGTCTACATGCTAAAGTGAATCAATGTTTGTGGGGGAATTTCCCGCATTATAAGTGGTAGACCTGCGGGAATTATTAAAATACTCATTGAAGTATTATCTGTTATATTATTTATTTTAATAGTTCAAAAAGTACAATCAATGTTCAAATTTCGATTTTTTAAGAATTGTTGAAAGGTGTCTTGTTAACACTTTACAATAAGGTTCATTAATTAGCATTAGTTACGTTAACTTCCTTTGTTAACATGAACTAATAATGAACAATACTTCTACAACATTTATTAATCTTAGTTAATATTAATTTCACCATTTACGAATACGTTATCAAAATGAAAGGTTGTATTTGTTAACATTAGTTAATGCACTGTGAACTAACATGAACAAACAATGAACAGCTGTATTTTTATTAACTAACATTAAAAAATATTAATAAATACTGTAAATTTCTCATTGTTAGTTTGTTAGTTAATATATTAACTAATGTTAACTAATTACCATTATTGTAAAGTGTTACCGTGTATTTTTAATAAATGCAACACGTTCCCAAATTCATGTGAAATAAGCGTGTTACATAATCGTGATTTCAATACTGATCAAAATAATCGTGATTTTGATTTTTTCAATAATCGAGCAGCCCTAATTCATACAACCCCAGTGGATGAATTAACGTCTTCTGAAGCAAAACGATAGGTGTGTGTAAGATAAATACTAATAAACTATTTTAAACTTGTTAAACTAAATACCATTGAAATCGGTGAAGTGCATGGCGTGAAACTCGTGAGACCAGAGTCACGTGACACAACAGCACAGAGGATGTGCTTCTTGCACATTTAAAATATTAATAGTTTAAAATATTTTTCTTACACCTATCAGTTGTGAAGCAAGAAAGTGGATGGGTTGGCCTACCTCTGAGTGGTCAGCTTCTTCAGGCACACTTATGGTTCTTCGGCCCAATCCTGCCTGAAGGAGGATAGCATCTTCATTTTCTTTTGGTGTTCGATCCCGGTTTTTATCCAGAAGGAAGAACTGCACTGGAGTTGACTTTCGACCTCTTTTTCTGGCCAGTTTTCCAGCCACTTTTGATTTAAAAAGCCCAGGAAATGCTCTGTGAAAAATGCACAAGACGTGAATTAAGAAGAGATCTTTTAGAGAAAAACTGAACTAACCCTTTAATTTCCTAACCTGGCCATATTCTGCTGCACCCGCTGTGCTTTCCCAGCCCCAAGAGTCCCAGGGCCTGACTGGCTTCCTCTCTGTGCCTGCATTTCATCTACATCATGAATTCATATGGAGGCTTTTGAGTAGTGAATGGCCACTAAGCTGTTTAACTATCTGACACCTAACGTAATAGCTGTTTACACTTACCATTTTGTGAAACACTAACGCTCCCTTCAACATTAACGTTAGATGGGCCTGCATTCAGGGTATCCCTTAACAGGTTCACTAAACGCCTTGCTGCATTCTGTATTTCCACCTATTTTAAGTTATTATCAAAGACAGATTTATAGATATAAACGCATAAAACATCTTACATCTACAAGAAAGAAAGTAAATATGAATTTAGATATAACCCATAACGTTAACTTACCTCTTTACTGTCTGCCATCATCGATTCCCAATCTTCCCGCTTTCTGTCTGTCCTCGCCCAACAACAGCCAATCACGAGAGATTTGAAGAGATGCAGCCAATCAATACAGGATTTGGCCAGCAGCCAATAGCATTTGTTAACAGGAAGGTCTGAGCCCCGCCCCTTAAAGTGTTAAAACTGACTCTTGTGCGTAAAGATTTCAGCTGCGCGCGTGTAGAAAAGAACTCGAGCGTGTGTTCAAATCTGCGCGCGCGTGTAGAAAAGAACTTGCGCGTGTAGAACCTGTCAGGACTCGCGGCTGTTATTTCTGCTTGCGACTTGTTAATTTGTGCGCACAATCACATTTTTTGTGCTCCAGTTTGGGATTTGAGAGTTCTGCATGTTTACATTTTTTCTCACACTGTTGCAATTCACTTGCGCGCTGTGTTTATGCGCTTGCGCTGTTTTGTCCACCATTTGACGCCATAAGAGTCTCTCCGCAACGGATTGAAGCGCGCGTCCGTGTGAAGAACACTGTATCCGCGCCACTGATAGCAGCGGCAACGAGCACTTTGATCACTTGATTTCAAAAACAACACATTTCAGCGCTAGATCGCCTCTTATTTAACAAACGAACGAAATGAATGCTCTACTAGAGTTAACTGGAGATGTTTTATTTATTTGCATTGGTACATCCGTGCCGCGAGATGTTTCAAAAGTGGTGGGGACACAATCGACCCTGGCAAAAAGTGATGGGGACATGTCCCACCCGTAAATTACGCCTATGGTAACACGCATTACCGCAGATGAGCATCTATTCATAAAGCCAACGAGCAAACTATCGCAAATCAAAGTGAAAGTAAGTCGCAGACGCTTAACGCACAATCGTCATCATTAAAAAACTAAATGATGTTACCAGTGCTGTTGCCGCTCTCTCTTATTGCAGTCTTTGATTTTGATTTTAACTGATGATCAATAAAATGCAGCTCATATGCTTTCGGTGACGTGAACTCCATTAAATCTGCATATAGCGCGGGAATTGAAGAGTGAAAACACATTTATGTGACCAGGTGTAAATGGAATTGTTTTGATAAATCAGATAGCTATCCGATCAGAGAAAACGCATGAAGTGGCCAGGTGTAAACAGCCCCGGCTTGGGGCACACACTTTTTTCTGCCATCGATTGATCTGTAGGTACTCACTGCCATTTCGCGTGTGACTGTGTTGTCATGAAAGTGACGTCATCAGTGAACGCTCCCTGTGACGTAAGCAGACCAACTAATCGAAAATAACATTCATTGACAACGATTTTCATAATCGATTATTATCAATTTTATCGATTAGTTGTTGCAGCCAAGCCAATACACACTTTTTGACTTTCTAACTGTTCTGTAATCCCCCCAGGTCTTTAATCCAGTTTTTCTTTTATGGTTGTGTATAATGATGTTAGCTAGTTATCTTCTTTTTTTTACACTGGATTTATTATATTTATTTATTATTTATTTATTTATTTGGTTATCTTATAGAATTGTATTGCTTCGTATTAGTATAATTTTTACCATTGCTTTTATTTATCGAAATATTGCATAGTGAGGAAGATGCAAATATTAAACTTCGTTGGACAGGTACAGTTGGACGAATAAAATATCAATTAAGAAATTCTATCCAATTTAATTCAATCATTGCTTCAACCGATTGGTTCAAAATGGCTGATTCAGGAACAAAGCAAGTGACTGAATTTATTAATTAGTCATTGACTCACCTGATTCTTTCAAAAACACAGATTCATTCAGTAATAATACAGCCCTCTGTGTAGCTCGGAGAAGACGGACTACTCTTCTGTAGATTTGTTTGGAACTATATTCATGGAAAACAGAGCAAAAGTAAAAATAATATTGTGTCTAAAATGTAACTCAATGTTAACATGTTTGTTGAACTGTTGCATAAAATCAGTATCACATTTGCAATCGTGCTGATGTTCAGGAAATAAGCACTCTTGCTCGTGTGATATTGCCTAACGCACTCAAACAGATATTTTATCCTCATATCTCAGTGGTCAGTCTAACTGCACTTTAATAGGCTAAATCGTGCAGTGAAAGCAAGTAGCCTACTCTCAATGTGTAGTTTATCGTACTTGGAGGGGGGAAAAAATGCTATTTTGCAATCTATTGACACACACAGCACAAACATCAAGCAGAAGATGTTTATCCATATATGTATATGACGAGCTTACACAACCCTGTATACAGGGCTCTCAAGTGTCACACATTGAGCGTGACAGTCACAGTATTTTGTCACGCACTCCCACCACACATTGTATTTCTCACGCGGAAAAACTATTTATAATATATTTAATATGCCGCAGCGCACAAAATTTCTCTGGATGCGCCGATCTCCTCTCACTATGGACCCGGCAGAAATCAAGCGTGTCTCCCCTGGTGTTCTCAGTCGAGCCCGCCACTTATCAGCCAATCAGAAAATAGCACTATTGTATCTGGGTAAGATTTAACGCAACAACCAATGAAAAAAAACATATCCTGGAATTGTTCACATTATTCTGCTACAACATCTTCCGGAAGTTTCGTTCACCCACAGAGGAAACCACTGGAGCTAGAAAACATCACTTTGAGCACAGAGTAACCCATGATCCCCTTTTTTAATGTTACAACAAATTCACAACTTATTTGACACAATGACAACTTGACTGTTGTTAGAGAATGTTTCCCAGATAATTAGCATCAGTTTTTCATAAGTGTCTGTAACTTAGCCAACAGTTTTACAGCCTGTTCACTGACAACACCTGCTCAGAACAAGTAGTCTAGGCCTAGTCATATTTCCGTTACCACACGATGACTGACATATTGTCATGAAACACCCCCATTCCTGTGACCCGTCCAAGCGTTGAGCGCCTGTGATGACACGCTTCTACAGTTATTAACACCTACATCTATCAGAAAAAATAATGTACAATTATAATGTTGCAGGGCTGGCTCAGGAGAGCCGGCTGACAGATTAACTGATGCCTGTAAAACAGGATAAAGAACAGGAGAGTCTCGTCTGGTCTTTCACAGCTCTTCTGCTGTTATTTTTAATTTAACAACCAGTTCATTTCAGTTGCACACAATTGCTTTTAAAGCATTACTTCACATTCCTTTGTGTCTCTCTTCTATCACAGTGTCAAAATAAATTCCCTTTTGTCACTCGTTTGCCTCATTTCTTCATTTCACCTTCTTTAGTTAACAGAACAGACTTCTTATAATAGCATGACCAACACCATGAGAATTTAGTGTGAATTTACTCATAATATTCAAGGCAATTATGTGTTTTTTCAAGCTGTACTTGCTTCTTAAAGCTAATTCACTGTTATTTCTACCAAATGAGTGGATTTATAATGGATTCAGCGGCTTACACTTTCCTCAGTCTGATCACGTGACTAGTAAGCGCGCCAAACGCGATCACAGAGTGAGCTTCCAAGAGATATTTAACGCCATCTATTGACTCTTTAACACGAACAAATAAAAATTTGGTAACCAAAAAATAATACCGCACTTTAAATTCAGATTTTAAAAAATCTGACACTGAAAGAGAGCAGAAGCTCAAATAATCATCAGTATTTATCAAAAACACTAGAACTAGACACTAGTTTTAGACACTAGATCTACAGTTTTAGACACTAGAACAGATTTAGACAAAAACACTAGAAGAACAGAAAACACTTGAAGAACTTTTAAAGTTCAGCGTTCTGCTTTAGACTTCAATATTCATATCAATTAATTTCACATTTATTGGTATAGTGCTTTTCACAATACACATCGTTTCAAAGCAGCTTTACAGAAAATGCATAAATCCACATTCTGCTATCAGAGTTAACTGTCTAAGTTATGTATTTCAGAAATGTACATATACAAAATCACAGTTAGCTAAAAATGTATTAATTTAAGGCAGGAACAATTAGTTAACAAATGATTATGACATTTAGAAAAATGTAGCACTGGTGCATGTTGATTCAGAGTTTGCATCATCTGAAGTCTTCATAATAGGCTGGAGTTCAATCCAAACTGGAGTCGACATACTCTATAGTTACCTCAGGATGGGCATCACGAGATAAAACAGAGAAGCAAATAGAAAATAATTAGCGTAGCTGCTGTTCATAGCATTAAGCAAGAATAATCATGTGCATTTGATCTGATATAACCATATAAGGTTAGGAAATGCACTATATGAATGCTAGGCTAAAGAGATGCGCCTTTAATCTAGATTTAAACTGGGACAGCGAGTCTGAGCCCCGGACATTATCAGGAAGACTATTCCAGAGTTTAGGAGCTAAATGTGAAAACGCTCTCCCTCCTTTAGTGGACTTAGATATTCTAGGTACTATCAAAAGCCCAGAGTTTTTTTACCTTAAAGAGCATGATGGATTGTAAGGCGATAGAAAATTTGTTAAATACACATGAGCTGAATCATTTAGGGCCTTATAGGTCATACTTTGTAATTGATACGGAAGTTAATAGTTAACCAGTGAAGAGACGCTTAAAGTTATATGATCATATTTTCTTGACCTGGTAAGAGCAGCTGCACTTTGCACTAATTGTAAATTGTTTATTGAGGATGCAGGACAACCAGCTAATGATGTATTACAGTAATCAGTACAGTACAGTACTCTAGAGGTCATGAAAGCATGAACTAACTTTTCTGCATCAGAAACCGATATTCCAGAGCTTAGTGATGTTTCTGAGATGGAAGAAGGCTGTTTTTGTAACATTGGAAATATGATTTTCGAAAGACAAGTTGCTGTCTAAATATAACACCCAGGTCTTTAAGTTCAAGTTCAAGTTCAAGTTCATTTTATTTATATAGCACATTTTATAACAGCCCCCGACTGACCAAAGTGCTTTACAGAACTATAAAATGAAAAGACAATAATACCATGCATAACAGCACAGCACAGATAAGTACAGTAAAGCTAAGAACAGCCTTAAACTCACCATCCAGACGCCAGAAACACAAGCAGAGCAAAACAGTGTGAAACATCTTCAACGGTTTCAGTCCACAAATATGAAAAGACAAACTCTTCAAAACTGGTTCAGTAATAAAATGACAGACGCGCTGATGTGAAGCTGGTCTGTAGAGTGAAGTGAAACTCTACAATCAAATAAAATCTTTCTTTCGGATTGATTCACATTCTCCAGATGTCAACTTCCTGTAGATCAATGGTGTCATTTTAACGTCAAACTGACCCATTACATGCTTGAGAAGTTAAAAACGTCTTAAAGCAAAGAATATTTGTTTATTTTAAAAATAGAATAAATGTTTATTTCGGAATAGAATTAAACATCTTAATGTTGAGATTCAAACTAACAACATTCAGTCTCTTTTTCCATAGAGCACTTGATGTCAGATTTCACTCTTTGAGGAAGTGGAATATAGAAATACATTAAAAATCAGTCATCAAAAATCTTGCAGGGCTGGATTTCCCAAAACCTTCTACCTTAAGCTGTAGGCTATACCTTATCGTTAATATGTGTCTCCCGAAACATTCTTAGTTAAGTATAGGCTTCTGTGAAGTCATAGTTCATACATTCGGAAAGTTGTTCTGAACCACTCTCAGCTGTAGCCTACCTATGACCCTTCACAGCATGTTTTACTCTTCAAAGTGTACACTTGCAGGTGTTGATTATAATAAATTTACCATTAGTTAGGTCCATAAATAATAATAAGGATAAACAATATTTAAAAAGTATATAATTATCTAACATCTGACTAATTAAAAATTAACCACAATACGTAAAATGTAGCCAATAAAAAAATTAATTGTCAAAACTCGTCTCGCAGTTGCTGAATGTCAACATGAAAAATTCTACACAATATTGCGAGCACGTAGACAGCGACGTTTCCGTATAGAAATGCAACGTGCCACAGACGTAAATGTGTTTAACCTGAAAATATGAAAGCGAAAATATCCAAACACCAGACGCGCAGCCGGTCCGTCAGATGATCAGAAACAGACACGATGGAGCAATTGATGAAATCCGGATCATCTTTATTAAACTTACAACTGTACAGAGATACGAAGAACAATTTCAAAATAATTCTGTTTTTATTACTCTTAAATGGTAAGAGCTTCATATCTATTTGTTTGAATAATTTCGGTTTCACTTTAGTCTATAGCTACGTTTTTTTTTATGTGACATAATAATAATAACAATTTGTTTTACATTAAATTGTATGTCATTATATTTTAAATTAATGTTGAACTTGGTGTATTTTTGATCCACTTAAGTAGGGCTTAAATAGGCTACATTTGTGTATGAAATGTTATAATTATTATAGTGCACAAATAATAGCCTATACTTATTATAAAAAATAAACCTTGATAAGCTTCATTTACGTAAACCTTTATTCAAAGCGTCATTCCAAGGTTATAGTGTTATACGATATTTTTTTTAAAAACGCTACAGAGCCTATCTAGTTACAAATCATACCTGTCATTTGGCATATAATTTAACAAAGCATACAAGATAATTTATAAATAAAAAATAGGCTAAAAATTACAAAGATTAAATATATATATTTTAATGTGTATATATATATAGGCCTAATACTGTCACGATCACACACACAGACAACGTAGATCCAATAGCAGGTATTATTTATTAGGGGTAATCCGTACTCACATCCAGTCCAGGCAAGGGTCAAATTCCAACAAAGACAGTCCAAGAACATAAACGACAAACCACGAGGAAGCAACAACAGGAACGGAAGTGTGGGGACATTAAACAAGGACTCCGTAACAAACACTGACACAGACAGGGAATATATACACTCAGAACTAACAAGGTGACGGGATACAGCTGAGTGTGATAATTAGATGAGTGACAGACTAGAATGCTGGGAAATGTAGTAAATGCGAATGACACCGTGAGAACGAGGACCTCTAGTGATAACCCAGGGAAACACAACCAGACACTGTGACAGAACCTCCCCTCTACGGAGCGGCTACCAGACGCTCAAAGACAGAAAACAAGACAAAACAAGAATCCAGGAGGGAGGTGGAACGGTGGAGGATCAGGGGGAGGGATGGGGGGCCAGGTCCATGGAAGGGAACAGAAACAGGGGGTGATGGTTTAGCCGGCGGCCAGGGCGAAGCAGACAGTCCATCGGGCGGCCAGGGCGAAGCAGACAGTCCATCGGGCGGCCAGGGCGAAACAGACGACCCATCGGGCGGCCAGGATGAAGCAGACGACCCATCGGGCGGCCAGGGCGAAGCAGACGACCCATCGGGCGGCCAGGGCGAAGCAGACGACCCATCGGGCGGCCAGGGCGAAGCAGACGACCCATCGGGCGACCAGGGCGAAGCAGACGACCCATCGGGCGGCCAGGGCGGTGAAGACCCCTCGGGCGGCCAGGGCGGTGAAGACCCCTCGGGCGGCCAGGGCGGTGAAGACCCCTCGGGCGGCCAGGGCGGTGAAGACCCCTCGGGCGGCCAGAGCGGTGAAGACCCCTCGGGCGGCCAGGGCGGTGAAGACCCCTCGGGCGGCCAGGGCGGTGAAGACCCCTTGGGCAGCCAGGGCGGTGAAGACCCTTCGGGTGGCCATGGCGGTGACGACCAGGGCGAAGACGACCATTCGGGCGACCACGGCACAGGAACAGAACCCGGCTCAGGAACAGACACTGGCTCCGGCTCAGCAACAGACACTGGCTCCGGCTCAGCAACAGACACTGGCTCCGGCTCCGCAACAGACACTGGCTCCGGCTCAGCAACAGACACTGGCTCCGGCTCAGCAACAGACACTGGCTCCGGCTCAGCAACAGACACTGGCTCCGGCTCAGCAACAGACACTGGCTCCGGCTCAGCAACAGACACTGGCTCCGGCTCAGCAACAGACACTGGCTCCGGCTCAGCAACAGACACTGGCTCCGGCTCAGCAACAGACACTGGCTCCGGCTCAGCAACAGACACTGGCTCCGGCTCAGCAACAGACACTGGCTCCGGCTCAGCAACAGACACTGGCTCCGGCTCAGCAACAGACACTGGCTCCGGCTCAGCAACAGACACTGGCTCCGATTCAGGAACAGACACTGGCTCCGGCTCAGGAACAGACAATGGCCCCGGCTCAGGAACAGACACCGGCTCAGGAACAGACACCAAAACTGTAACAGTCACAAGAACAGACACAAACACAGAAACAAACACTGGCTCTGGCGCTGGAACAGGCACTGGCTCTGGAACAGGCATTGGCTCTGCCTCCGGCTCTGGAACAGGCATTGGCTCTGCCTCCGGCTCTGGAACAGGCATTGGCTCTGCCTCCGGCTCTGGAACAGGCATTGGCTCTGCCTCCGGCTCTGGAACAGCAGACACTGGCTCCGGCTCTGGAACAGGAGACACGGGTATGTCCAGGATCCGAGCCAGACGCTCCAGATAGTCCAGGTCCATGAAGGCAGACGGCACTGGCTCTGCCTCCGGCTCTGGAACGGGTACTGGCTCTGCCTCCGGCTCTGGAACAGGCATTGGCTCTGCCTCCGGCTCTGGAACAGGCATTGGCTCTGGAACGGGCACTGGCTCTGCCTCCGGCTCTGGAACAGCAGACACTGGCTCCGGCTCTGGGACAGGAGACACTGGCTCCGGCTCTGGGACAGGAGACACTGGCATGTCCAGGATCCGAGCCAGACGCTCCAGATAGTCTAGGTCCATGAAGGCAGACGGAACGTGAACTGTCTCTGACTGGGCAGACGGGACGTGAACAGTCTCTCGCTGGGCAGACGTGACGTGAACCGTCTCTCGCTGGGCAGACGTGACGTGAACAGTCTCTCGCTGGGCAGACGTGACGTGAACAGTCTCTCGCTGGGCAGACGTGACGTGAACAGTCTTTCGCTGGGCAGACGTGACGTGAACAGTCTCTCGCTGGGCAGACGTGACGTGAACAGTCTCTGACTGGGTAGACGGGACGTGAACAGTCTCTCGCTGGGCAGACGTGACGTGAACAGTCTCTCGCTGGGCAGACGGAACGTGAACAGTCTCTCGCTGGGCAGACGGGACGTGAACAGTCTCTCGCTGGGCAGACGGGACGTGAACAGTCTCTCGCTGAACAGTCTCTCGCTGGGCAGACGGGACGTGAACAGTCTCTCGCTGGGCAGACGGGACGTGAACAGTCTCTCGCTCAGGCATGGCCTCCGGGTCCTTAGGGATACTGGAGGTCTTCCTCTTCCTGCGCCGTCTCTGATGGCGACGGGCAGGCTCTGGACTGGACTGAATGAGTGGTGAACTTAAGTCTGGAGTAGACCTCACCTCCTCTGGTTCCATGAAGACTCGAGGTGGAGAGTGACACCTGGACTCCCCTCCAGTACCTCCTCTCCTATGACCTCCTCAGGTCCCTGAAAATTTTGCCAGCCGGGTTCCCTCGAATGATTCCCTGGGATGGTCAAAAGGGATTGAGGAAGCTTTCTTGACATCAGCTTCCTCTGTCAATCGGGCCCACAAAGCAAAGCAATCAAAAATGTTCATACGAGGAGGAATCTCCTTAGGTTGAGACTTCCCTCTCTGTTGTTTCCTCCTCTTCTCAGTCTCCATACCGCTGGATCGTTTGTGACGGAGTCCTTCTGTCACGATCACACACACAGACAACGTAGATCCAATAGCAGGTATTATTTATTAGGGGTAATCCGTACTCACATCCAGTCCAGGCAAGGGTCAAATTCCAACAAAGACAGTCCAAGAACATAAACGACAAACCACGAGGAAGCAACAACAGGAACGGAAGTGTGGGGACATTAAACAAGGACTCCGTAACAAACAGTGACACAGACAGGGAATATATACACTCAGAACTAACAAGGTGACGGGATACAGCTGAGTGTGATAATTAGATGAGTGACAGACTAGAATGCTGGGAAATGTAGTAAATGTGAATGACACCGTGAGAACGAGGACCTCTAGTGATAACCCAGGGAAACACAACCAGACACTGTGACAAATACACACACTGGGCAGGCCATATATATATATATATATATATATATATATATATATATATATATATATATATATATATATATATATATATATATATACAGGTCCTTCTCAAAAAATTAGCATATTGTGATAAAGTTCATTATTTTCCATAATGTAATGATAAAAATTAAACTTTCATATATTTTAGATTCATTGCACACCAACTGAAATATTTCAGGTATTTTATTGTTTTAATACTGATGATTTTGGCATACAGCTCATGAAAACCCAAAATTCCTATCTCAAAAAATTAGCATATCATGAAAAGGTTCTCTAAACTAGCTATTAACTTAATCACCTGAATCAACTAATTAACTCTAAACACCTGCAAAAGATTCCTGAGGCTTTTAAAAACTCCCAGCCTGTTTCATTACTCAAAACCGAAATCATGGGTAAGACTGCCGACCTGACTGCTGTCCAGAAGGCCATCATTGACACCCTCAAGCAAGAGGGTAAGACACAGAAAGAAATTGCGGCGTGGCATGGAGGCAATCAGCCTGTGGCACTGCTGAGGTGTTATGGAGGCCCAGGATGCTTCGATAGCGGCCTTAAGCTCATCCAGAGTGTTGGGTCTTGCGTCTCTCAACTTTCTCTTCACAATATCCCACAGATTCTCTATGGGGTTCAGGTCAGGAGAGTTGGCAGGCCAATTGAGCACAGTAATACCATGGTCAGTAAACCATTTACCAGTGGTTTTGGCACTGTGAGCAGGTGCCAGGTCGTGCTAAAAAAATAAATCTTCATCTCCATAAAGCTTTTCAGCAGATGGAAGCATGAAGTGTTACAAAATCTCCTGATAGCTAGCTGCATTGACCCTGCCCTTGATAAAACACAGTGGACCAACACCAGCAGCTGACATGGCACCCCAGACCATCACTGACTGTGGGTACTCCAGTGCTGCTTATTTGTAGCCCAGGTCAGGCGCTTCTGCCGCTGTTTCTGGTTCAAAAGTGGCTTGACCTGGGGAATGCGGCACCTGTAGCCCATTTCCTGCACACGCCTGTGCACGGTGGCTCTGGATGTTTCTACTCCAGACTCAGTCCACTGCTTCCGCAGGTCCCCCAAGGTCTGGAATCGGTCCTTCTCCACAATCTTCCTCAGGGTCCGGTCACCTCTTCTCGTTGTTCAGCGTTTTTTTGCCACACTTTTTCCTTCCCACAGACTTCCCACTGAGGTGCCTTGATACAGCACTCTGGGAACAGCCTATTTGTTCAGAAATTTCTTTCTGTGTCTTACCCTCTTGCTTGAGGGTGTCAATGATGGCCTTCTGGACAGCAGTCAGGTCGGCAGTCTTACCCATGATTTCGGTTTTGAGTAATGAAACAGGCTGGGAGTTTTTTAAAGCCTCAGGAATCTTTTGCAGGTGTTTAGAGTTAATTAGTTGATTAAGATGATTAGGTTAATAGCTCGTTTAGAGAACCTTTTCATGATATGCTAATTTTTTGAGATAGGAATTTTGGGTTTTCATGAGCTGTATGCCAAAATCATCAGTATTAAAACAATAAAAGACCTGAAATATTTCAGTTGGTGTGCAATGAATCTAAAATATATGAAAGTTTAATTTTTGTAAAATGAGCCTATTTCCAAAAAAAAAGTGGAGTATCCTTTTAAATAGAACTTTGTTTTTTTCGTTTGTAGAACATTATTCTAACGACTTCACTCTGATATCATTACCCTGTAGCTACATCAGTAATCGTCAGTATAATCTGTATTAAGCAGTATATAATCAGTATTATACAAACCATAACTTTTGGTAACGCTTTAGATTACAGCCCGGAAAGACAAAGTACTGCGTAATTAAAGCAATTTTCCAGCGTAAACTTCGGTAATTATAGTGTACCTATAATGTACTTACAATATAAGTATAAGGGAACAATATTTTAAGTTTGGGGAATAAAGGGGTAACAACCAGGAGAATTAAAAAATTATTTATACTGTAAGTATTATAGAACTAATTCTACTATTATGATATAACAATCTTACATTTGGGATCAATTTAGCAAGAACATACACTGCGTACCTTTTTGAAATAATGGTGAACCAGTACATACTGTATAGGCTTTATAAATGCATAGATATGTACCCTGTAATGTTTAAAATGTAATCTTTTTAACAAAAGTGCACTGAAAATGAAAACTATTGCAACTTTTGCTTAATTATTGTGGAAAGATACTCTTGTTTCATGTAGTGGTGCTTGTTACCCCCTTGTTCCATGTAGTTACAGGGTAACAATAAAAATGCATACACACAATCTTATATCACTGACTCGGAAACCTTTATTTATTATACAAGTACCACTTACCCTGTAACCACATCAAACAAGATATATTTCCCAGTATTTAAAAAAATTGCAATAGTCTTAGCTTTTCTTGCCTTGAAACATGTTAGCCCAACTCAAACATCTGCACTTTTGCTATCAAAAAATAAATAAATAAAAGTATAAATGCATACATATGTACCCTGTAATTTAAAAAAAGCCTATACAGTATGTATTGGTACACAAGTATTACAAAAAGCTACGCAGTGTTCTCGCTAAATTGCTCCCAAATGTAAGATTGTTGTATCATAATAGTAGAATAAGTTCCCCTTAGTTCTATAATACTTACAGTATAAATATTTTTTTTAATTCTCCTGGTTGTTACCCCTTTATTCCCCAAACTTTACATATTGTTCCCTTATACTTACATGTAAGTACTTTATAGGTACACTATAATTACCGAAAGTTTCTCTGTAAATTCCTCTTAATTACACAGTACTTTCCGGACTGTAATCTAAAGCATTACCTAACTTTTTTATATATATTATTTACTTAATGAAAATCATCAGAGCAGGTCAACCATCATATGTAAGATTACATTAAATTAAATGGTTTTAAAAATATGAAATGTATTTATTTATTTATTTATTTTAAATAACCTCCCATGTTCTGGGAACATTATTTTATGATATGATCTATAAATATGACAAACTATTTTAAAACTGTTTGTGTTTGTCCCCCAGATGCATTTGGTGCCAAGACACACAAAGTGGCAGAGGGAAAACAGGTTACTTTGTCTACTGGTGAGACTGAAATACAGAGAGAGGATAACATACTGTGGACGTTTGGAGATGAGCGCATGCTTTTAGCTAAAATCCATTTAGATGATGACATCTTCGAAACATATGACAGTGATGATGGGAGCTTTAAAGGCAAACTGGAGCTGGAAAGGTCTACTGGATCTCTCATTATCCATAACACCAGATCCTCACACTCTGGAGTTTATCATATGAAGATTACCAAAAAAACTGCAACCATATACAAGAACTTCATTGTCAATGTTGGCGATGGCGGTGAGTAAATTTGTGTTAATATAAACACACTTTTGAAGTACCAAGAAACTGTACCAGGTTTACAAGGCTGATTTTATTTGCTATTACAGAGCATTTCATTGTCCTCTCCAAATTATCCAAATGTACATATTTTCTTAAAGAAGCCAAATGGCGTCCTTTCAATAAAATGTGGAATTACTACCAACATTTGATCATGGTTGAAGTCCACACAACTTTTCCACAGAGGACACAAGACAAACAAAAAGTGCAGGCTGACATACTTATGGTTATGGAGAGCCCATGAAATCAAAATGAATTTTTTTAGCTTTTAGTATGAATGTGTTAGCCTTGATGTTATCTATAAGCAAGTGTGCTTTAAAACAATGGCAAAACTGGAATTAAGAAGATATTAGTGTTCATAACTTACAGTCTCTCACTTCTGGACAATACTGATTGTTACGATCTTTTTAAAGTCTAGGAGATGTTACACAACACTTATTTTATTAGTACTGCTGATGGATGAGTAAGGTGGAAAAGAAACCATGACAGACTCAACTTTTTTTTTTTTTTTATTGTCACAAAGCCGAAGCCACTAGTTCCAGTTCTGATGATAAGGAGTGCGCTATTTACAATGTTTAAAGATATAAATAATAAGCAAATAATAGGAAAGAGAACCAAACAGTGGCGCCAAAGAAAAGAACAGAATATAACAAAAACAACCCTTACGCTAAACCTAACCAAAGGAAAAGGTGAAAAGAAAACCGAAATCTTCAGTGCATTCGGCACTTAAATAAACTACCTTCCAAAACAGAACATGTGAGTGACGCTCACTCCTAACCTAGTGTATCTAAAAGATAAATACTACGGGCAACACCGCGGCATACTGACCTGTCGTTCTCTTTCCCAGAGAGCCGTATTACAGGACCCCACAGCGTTAAACTGGGATACACATTGAAACTATGATCTCTAAGACAGAAACATAATAAATACGAAGGTACATATAAACAGAGCATACAGCACCCAACTCATTCCACTACAAAGAGCCAGTCATCACTATCAGAATCTCAATTCACAGTTTTAGTAACCTCAAAACGCTACACGAGCTCATGGACGCTTCAGAGAGAGAGAATGAATGAAAACGCCATCCGTTTGAACCCAGCTGGACAACTCTGATTGGCTCCCAGGCGCCGCCCCAACGATGAGTGACGTCCCACTAGGCCAGTCACAACAGCCTGCAAGCCAAGAGTGAGCTAGAAACAGAAAAAGATAATGAGCACACGTGCAAAGTATACCAGCGTGCACAGACCAGTGAAAACAAAACAAACCCCACGTGGAACGTAACACCAAAGAATGTATATTGACAAGAAGTGAAAGCCAATAGAACGTTCCATTGCAACACCAGCGCCCAGCAGCCTACGCGTCCGCCATTTTGGGGTGAAAGCGACTCGGCATTCATATATTATACATATATTTAGTCCAGTGCAGAGGTCATTTTTAGGTTGAAATAATTAGGTGATTATTTTAACTCACAACAGTTAAGGTTATAGCAGTTAAAAAGAAGTTGCTACTTAACCAGGCTTTTGCCCCACATAACTTGAGACAGGGAAGTTCAAGGATTTAATTAATTAACGTTATATAACTCTCCATATTAAGTGTGACAGGTAAGAATAAACTGATCTCAGTTCATAAAGTTATAATAACGTTAGACCGTTTCCCAGGAGGTACACATAATGTTGCATACAAAAATTGTACTAAAATGTAAATGTTGGACAATAAAGATATAACAGCAATAGAATAGCTTTAGCGTAAACTGTTTTTTTTTTTTTTTTTGCAGTACTATCTTATATTAATGACCGTTAAAGCAAGACTATGTAAACAAAAAAACACAGCCACTGTCCAAAGTGGCAATTAAAGTTATAGGATAACGGACACAGCAATGCAGCAGCATCATATTCTATAAGATCATCATGTTTGTAGCATGATCCAGGGGGTTAAAACGTACAAAATATATTTCAGGCCTATTTAAGCGGTGATTTAAGCGGAATCGTAACACATCCGGCACAGCTCCGGTAGGCGGAATCGTTTCACGCACCCGTTATGCATCTGTAACGGGATGATCAGGCGGTGCTGGATCGGCGCTGGCACATATCCGCAACAACCCCTAAAAACAGACCAGAAACGGCTTCGGCCCGATGTGCGTTTGGACTCAGGAACGAGCCCGTGAGGCGGATGCGGGCCAGACCCGGCTCTATTGTTTTGCGGTTGCGGCCCTGTTCCGTAACTAATAATAGTAGTGAATGTGTAAAGTTGCATAAAATGGAAATACTCACTAATGCAAGAAAAAACTACCTCAAAAAACTGTTATCTGTGCTGTTGTCCAGTAACTCCAGTTGGAATTTTCACCCCAAAATGGCGGCCGCGCTACCGAAGTGCCACCTAGTGGCTGTTACCAAAAAAGCATCAGAGTTTCGCCTCTTGTTCTTCTATACTCTTTGGTAACACTGATCAACGATTATAATGACATCATACAGTCATCAGGGTTTCTGCCCAATCAAATGCTCTCTAGAATCTGAAGAATTATGTTCTAAAGCCACGTAAAAACTATAAATTGCACAATAAACACAATGCGTGCTATAGAGACACATTTAAGATTTCAAAGACAAAACTATTTTTGACTTGCGTGAACGAATTGTTCACCAAAAGACGAGTAAAATGCACTAACAAAGTAAATGAGTCACTTTTGATTTCATGCTTACTTTAAAGATGTCACGATGTCACTTGATTTGAATTAAAGTAAAAATGTCTTAATAGTGCGTAGTGCAAACCGGAAATCCCAACTTCGAAAGAAAAACATGCAAAAAGTGAAACATTTAAATGACTGGAACAGTAGAACGAACAAACAAACTGTGTAAAACATTTAAATTCTGTTGCTAAAGCACATCAATAAGTTTTAGCAAACCTGTTTTCTTGAAAATAAAATAATGGAAAAAAAGTCTCTTTTATCAGCTGTGCAGATCAAGCATTCCTTTGGCCGACGAGACATATTATATTACTGACTGACTGACTGTACCGCCCACATACAGTAGCTCTATCTCTGCCTTTACCAACATGGTTTCTGTTTCTGTTCTGTTGTGTTTTGTTTTAGTGTATGTAGTTTATTTACTGGAAAACAATATGAACGAGTTCCAGGAACTGGGAAGGGTTCCTGCAGTAGAAAAACACATAGTTACACTGATCTAATCAGGAACCATTTACTGTTATTATTAAACGATAGTTCAACCAAAAATGAAGATTAGCCCGTGATTTACTCACTCAAGTCATCCTATGACATTCATCATTACGTTGGGCATCAAATTGAAAGGGTTAGTCATTCGCCGTATCGATGCGTTCGGCCGTCTGCTGGAAGTTATTTTAGTCGATAGTTTTAAATATAAATATTTTTATTACACAAATACATCTTTCCGCTTCAGAAGGCCTTTATCAACCCCCACAGAGCCGTGTGGAGCACTTTTATCATGGATAGATGCACTTTTATGATGGATAGATGCACTTTTATGATGGATAGATGCACTTTTATGATGGATGGATGCACTTTTATGATGGATAGATGCACTTTTATCATGGATAGATGCACTTTTATGATGGACAGATGCACTTTTATCATGGATAGATGCACTTATGATGGATAGATGTTCTTTTATGATGGATAGATGGACTTTTATGATGGATAGATGGACTTTTATGATGGATAGATGCACTTTTATCATGGATAGATGCACTTTTATGATGGACAGATGCACTTTTATCATGGATAGATGCACTTATGATGGATAGATGCACTTTTATGATGGATAGATGCACTTTTATGATGGATAGATGCACTTTTATCATGGATAGATGCACTTATGATGGATAGATGCACTTTTATGATGGACAGATGCACTTTTATGATGGACAGATGCACTTTTATCGTGGAAAGATGCACTTTTATGATGGATAGATGCACTTTTATCATGGATAGATGCACTTTTATCATGGACGGATGCACTTTTATCATGGACAGATGCACTTTTATCATGGATAGATGCACTTTTATCATGGATAGATGCACTTCTATGATGGATATATGCACTTTTATCATGGATAGATGCACTTTTATGATGGATAGATGCACTTTTATCATAGATAGATGCACTTTTATGATGGATAGATGCACTTTTATCATGGACAGATGCACTTTTATCATGGATAGATGCACTTTTATCATGGATAGATGCACTTTTATGATGGATAGATGCACTTTTATCATGGATGGATGCACTTTTATGATGGATAGATGCACTTTTATCATGGATAGATGCACTTTTATGATGGATAGATGCACTTTTATGATGGATAGATGCACTTTTATCATGGGTAGATGCACTTTTATGATGGATAGATGCACTTTTATCATGGATAGATGCACTTTTATGATGGACAGATGCACTTTTATCATGGATAGATACACTTTTATGATGGATAGATGCACTTTTATGATGGATAGATGCACTTTTATCATGGACAGATGCACTTTAATGATGGAAGAAGCACTTTTATCATGGATATATGCACTTTTATGATGGATAGATGCACTTTTATCATCGATAGATGCACTTTTATGATGGATAGATGCACTTTTATCATGGACAGATGCACTTTTATGATGGAAGAAGCACTTTTATCATGGATATATGCACTTTTATGATGGATAGATGCACTTTTATCATCGCTAGATGCACTTTTATGATGGATAGATGCACTTTTATCATGGAGAGATGCACTTTTATCATGGATAGATGCACTTTTATCATGGATAGATGCACTTTTATCATGGATAGATGCACTTTTATGATGGACAGATGCACTTTTATCATGGATGGATGCACTTTTATGATGGATAGATGCATTTTTATGATGGATAGATGCACTTTTATCATGGATGGATGCACTTTTATCATGGAGAGATGCACTTTTATCATGGATAGATGCACTTTTATGATGGAGAGATGCTCTTTTATAATGGACAGATGCACTTTTATGATGGACAGATGCACTTTTATCATGGATGGATGCACTTTTATGATGGATAGATGCATTTTTATGATGGATAGATGCACTTTTATCCTGGATGGATGAACTTTTATGATGGATAGATGCACTTTTATCATGGATAGATGCACTTTTATGATGGATAGATGCACTTTTATGATAGATAGATGCACTTTTATGATGGATAGATGCACTTTTATGATGGACAGAAGCACTTTTATCATGGATAGATGCACTTTTATGATGGATAGATGCACTTTTATCATGGATAGATGCACTTTTATGATGGATAGATGCACTTTTATCATGGATAGATGCATTTTTATGATGGATAGATGCACTTTTTTCATGGATAGATGCCCTTTTATGATAGATAGATGCACTTTTAATGATGGATAGATGCACTTTTATGATGGATAGATGGACTTTTATGATGGATAGATGCACTTTTATCATGGATGGATGCACTTTTATCATGGATGGATGAACTTTTATGATGGATAGATGCACTTTTATCATGGACAGATGCACTTTTATCATGGATAGATGCACTTTTATCATGGATAGATGCACTTTTATGATGGATAGATGCACTTTTATCATGGATAGATGCACTTATGGTGGATAGATGCACTTTTATGATGGATAGATGCACTTTTATGATTGATAGATGCACTTTTATCATGGGTAGATGCACTTTTATGATGGATAGATGCACTTTTATCATGGATAGATGCACTTTTATGATGGACAGATGCACTTTTATCATGGATAGATACACTTTTATGATGGATAGATGCACTTTTATGATGGATAGATGCACTTTTATCATGGACAGATGCACTTTAAAATGAAAGAAGCACTTTGATCATGGATATATGCACTTTTATGATGGATAGATGCACTTTTATCATCGATAGATGCACTTTTATGATGGACAGATGCACTTTTATGATGGAAGAAGCACTTTTATCATGGATATATGCACTTTTATGATGGAAGAAGCACTTTTATCATGGCTATATGCACTTTTATGATGGATAGATGCACTTTTATCATCGCTAGATGCACTTTTATGATGGATAGATGCACTTTTATCATGGAGAGATGCACTTTTATCATGGATAGATGCACTTTTATCATGGATAGATGCACTTTTATCATGGATAGATGCACTTTTTATCATGGATAGATGCACTTTTATGATGGACAGATGCACTTTTATCATGGATGGATGCACTTCTATGATGGATAGATGCATTTTTATGATGGATAGATGCACTTTTATCATGGATGGATGCACTTTTATCATGGAGAGATGCACTTTTATCATGGATAGATGCACTTTTATGATGGAGAGATGCTCTTTTATAATGGACAGATGCACTTTTATGATGGACAGATGCACTTTTATCATGGATGGATGCACTTTTATGATGGATAGATGCATTTTTATGATGGATAGATGCACTTTTATCATGGATGGATGAACTTTTATGATGGATAGATGCACTTTTATCATGGATAGATGCACTTTTATGATGGATAGATGCACTTTTATGATAGATAGATGCACTTTTATGATGGATAGATGCACTTTTATGATGGACAGAAGCACTTTTATCATGGATAGATGCACTTTTATGATGGATAGATGCACTTTTATCATGGATAGATGCACTTTTATGATGGATAGATGCACTTTTATCATGGATAGATGCATTTTTATGATGGATAGATGCACTTTTTTCATGGATAGATGCCCTTTTATGATAGATAGATGCACTTTTAATGATGGATAGATGCACTTTATGATGGATAGATGCACTTTTATGATAGATAGATGCACTTTTATGATGGATAGATGCACTTTTATGATGGACAGAAGCACTTTTATCATGGATAGATGCACTTTTATGATGGATAGATGAACTTTTATCATGGATAGATGCACTTTTATGATGGATAGATGCAATTTTATCATGGATAGATGCATTTTTATGATGGATAGATGCACTTTTTTCATGGATAGATGCCCTTTTATGATAGATAGATGCACTTTTAATGATGGATAGATGCACTTTTATCATGGATAGATGCACTTATGATGGATAGATGCACTTTTATGATGGATAGATGCACTTTTATGATGGAGAGATGCACTTTTATGATGGAGAGATGCACTTTTATCATGGACAGATGCACTTTTATCATGGATAGATGCACTTTTATGATGGAGAGATGCACTTTTATAATGGACAGATGCACTTTTATGATGGACAGATGCACTTTTATCATGGATGGATGCACTTTTATAATGGATAGATGCATTTTTATGATGGATAGATGCACTTTTATCATGGATGGATGCACTTTTATGATGGATAGATGCACTTTTATCATGGATAGATGCACTTTTATGATGGACAGATGCACTTTTATCATGGATGGATGCACTTTTATGATGGATAGATGCATTTTTATGATGGATAGATGCACTTTTATCATGGATGGATGCACTTTTATCATGGAGAGATGCACTTTTATCATGGATAGATGCACTTTTATGATGGAGAGATGCACTTTTATCATGGACAGATGCACTTTTATGATGGACAGATGCACTTTTTTCATGGATGGATGCACTTTTATGATGGATGGATGCATTTTTATGATGGATAGATGCACTTTTATTATGGATGGATGCACTTTTATGATGGATAGATGCACTTTTATCATGGATAGATGCACTTTTATCATGGATAGATGCACTTTTATGATAGATAGATGCACTTTTATGATGGATAGATGCACTTTTATGATGGACAGAAGCACTTTTATCATGGATAGATGCACTTTTATGATGGATAGATGCACTTTTATCATGGATAGATGCACTTTTATCATGGATAGATGCACTTTTATCATGGATAGATGCACTTTTATGATGGATAGATGCACTTTTATCATGGATAGATGCACTTTTATGATGGATAGATGCACTTTTTTCATGGATAGATGCCCTTTTATGATAGATAGATGCACTTTTAATGATGGATAGATGCACTTTTATGATGGATAGATGCACTTTTATCATGGATGGATGCACTTTTATGATGGATAGATGCACTTTTATCATGGATAGATGCACTTTTATCATGGATAGATGCACTTATGATGGATAGATGCACTTTTATGATGGATAGATGCACTTTTATGATGGAGGGATGCACTTTTATGATGGAGAGATGCACTTTTATCATGGACAGATGCACTTTTATGATGGACAGATGCACTTTTATCATGGATGGATGCACTTTTATGATGGATAGATGCATTTTTATGATGGATAGATGCACTTTTATCATGGATGGATGCACTTTTATCATGGAGAGATGCACTTTTATCATGGATAGATGCACTTTTATGATGGAGAGATGCACTTTTATCATGGACAGATGCACTATTATGATGGACAGATGCACTGTTATCATGGATGGATGCACTTTTATGATGGATAGATGCATTTTTATGATGGATAGATGCACTTTTATCATGGATGGATGCACTTTTATGATGGATAGATGCACTTTTATCATGGATAGATGCACTTTTATGATGGATAGATGCACTTTTATGATAGATAGATGCACTTTTATGATGGATAGATGCACTTTTATGATGGACAGAAGCACTTTTATCATGGATAGATGCACTTTTATGATGGATAGATGCACTTTTATCATGGATAGATGCACTTTTATCATGGATAGATGCACTTTTATGATGGATAGATGCACTTTTTTCATGGATAGATGCCCTTTTATGATGGATAGATGCACTTTTAATGATGGATAGATGCACTTTTATGATGGATAGATGCACTTTTATCATGGACAGATGCACTTTTATGATGGACAGATTCACTTTTATGATGGATAGATGCACTTTTATCATGGATAGGTGCACTTTTATGATGGACAGATGCACTTTTATCATGGATAGGTGCAGTTTTATGATGGGTAGATGCACTTTTATCATGGATAGATGTACTTTTATCATGGATAGTTGCACTTTTAAGATGGAAGAAGCACTTTTATCATGGATAGATGCACTTTTAAGATGGAAGAAGCACTTTTATCATGGATAGATGCACTTTTATGATGGATAGATGCACTTTTATCGTGGATAGATGCCCTTTTATGATGGATCTATGGACTTTGATGGACTTCCCAAAAAAGATACCCATTTACTGTCATTATAAAGCTTAGAAGAGCAGGGGATTTTTTAATATAACTCTCATTGTATTCGTCTGAAAGAAGAATGTCATATACATGTGGAAGCAGAATAGTCTCAATTATAATTCACACAAGAAACATGATTCACACGTGCGTAGACAATTTCACATGCGTGAAACCTAATTCACGTACACACAAAAAAAAATCATGTGGGTGAAAAAAAATTATATTCACAAAAAGCAATTCACATGCGCAAAATAAAATTACATATTCATAAAAACATTTCACAAATGCAAAACACAATTCGTAGATATACAACTGTGCACAAAAACCTTTGAATGTTTAAAATGTACGAGAATGTTTAAAATGTACGAGAGTGTCCTTGAATTTGAATGTGCAAATCGTCATTCACGTACGAATCGCCTTGGAATCGTACAATTCTTGTGTGTGTGCATTTTTGAGACTTTCCTGGCAGCGCTTCACAGGTCCTTCTCAAAAAATTAGCATATTGTGATAAAGTTCATTATTTTCCATAATGTAATGATAAAAATTTTACTTTCATATATTTTAGATTCATTGCACACCAACTGAAATATTTCAGGTCTTTTATTGTTTTAATACTGATGATTTTGGCATACAGCTCATGAAAACCCCAAATTCCCATCTCAAAAAATTAGCATATTTCATCCGACCAATAAAAGAAATGTTTTTAATACAAAAAAAGTCATGTTCAAATAATTCAAATAACTTCAAATAATTATGTTCAGTTATGTACTCAATACTTGGTCGGGAATCCTTTTGCAGAAATGACTGCTTCAATGCGGCGTGGCATGGAGGCAATCAGCCTGTGGCACTGCTGAGGTGTTATGGAGGCCCAGGATGCTTCGATAGCGGCCTTAAGCTCATCCAGAGTGTTGGGTCTTGCGTCTCTCAACTTTCTCTTCACAATATCCCACAGATTCTCTATGGGGTTCAGGTCAGGAGAGTTGGCAGGCCAATTGAGCACAGTAATACCATGGTCAGTAAACCATTTACCAGTGGTTTTGGCACTGTGAGCAGGTGCCAGGTCGTTCTGAAAAATTAAATCAGATGGAACCATGAAGTGCTCCAAAATCTCCTGATAGCTAGATGCATTGACCCTGCCCTTGATAAAACACAGTGGACCAACACCAGCAGCTGACATGGCACCCCAGACCATCACTGACTGTGGGTACTTGACACTGGACTTCAGGCATTTTGGCATTTCCTTCTCCCCAGTCTTCCTCCAGACTCTGGCACCTTGATTTCCGAATGACATGCAAAATTTGCTTTCATCCGAAAAAAGTACTTTGGACCACTGAGCAACAGTCCAGTGCTGCTTCTCTGTAGCCCAGGTCAGGCGCTTCTGCCGCTGTTTCTGGTTCAAAAGTGGCTTGACCTGGGGAATGCGGCACCTGTAGCTCATTTCCTGCACACGCCTGTGCACGGTGGCTCTGGATGTTTCTACTCCAGACTCAGTCCACTGCTTCCGCAGGTCCCCCAAGGTCTGGAATCGGTCCTTCTCCACAATCTTCCTCAGGGTCCGGTCACCTCTTCTCGTTGTGCAGCGTTTTTTGCCACACTTTTTCCTTCCCACAGACTTCCCACTGAGGTGCCTTGATACAGCACTCTGGGAACAGCCTATTTGTTCAGAAATTTCTTTCTGTGTCTTACCCTCTTGCTTGAGGGTGTCAATGATGGCCTTCTGGACAGCAGTCAGGTCGGCAGTCTTACCCATGATTGCGGTTTTGAGTAATGAAACAGGCTGGGAGTTTTTAAAAGCCTCAGGAATCTTTTGCAGGTGTTTAGAGTTAATTAGTTGATTCAGATGATTAGGTTAATAGCTCGTTTAGAGAACCTTTTCATGATATGCTAATTTTTTGAGATAGGAATTTTGGGTTTTCATGAGCTGTATGCCAAAATCATCAGTATTAAAACAATAAAAGACCTGAAATATTTCAGTTGGTGTGCAATGAATCTAAAATATATGAAAGTTTCATTTTTATCATTACATTATGGAAAATAATGAACTTTATCACAATATGCTAATTTTTTGAGAAGGACCTGTATATGTATACGCTCTAGGAATACGGCCTTGCTATGCATGCATTATTAAATGTTCTTGTCAGAATTAAAAGATTCAAAGACATAGTTCAATTTGATGTACACGTTTTATTAATTTGAAAGTTTCCGAAATCCTTTGGGAATAAAATATATATAAAATGACATGATTAATGTTCCTGTTACATATGAAGATCATGAACTGACGGTCTTAAAGGGATACTCTACTGGTTTTTCATATTAAACAATGTTATTCCCTTAACTAAGACGAGTTGATACTTACCTCTCTCGTCTCAGTGCGTGCACTAAATCGCTGTCTTGCGGCGAAACTTTGTTAGATCTTATCTCAGCCCTGTTCATTCAATACGTGCCCAGAAGAGAAGCGACCAAACACCTCCACGTTTTCCCTATTTAAATACAGTTACTAGAGTAGTGTAACTCGACCTAGGACAGTGACACAAAATAAAACGTTGCGCTTTTCTAAGCGTGTAAAATGGATAACTATATTGTATGGCAGAATACCATAGCAAGTGCTTGGGAGCACTTCGACTCGGCGCAGTAATATCATCTCTCGTGAAAAGTGCGCTCCCGTTGCGTTGAAATGAGAGGGAGGAGGAGAGGGAGCGGGGGGAGAGGACAATATTGTCCTGTGAGACCTTAAGATGACAATAAAAAACCTGAGATGACAATATAGCACAAAACAATGTTGAATATATTGGCAACACTATACAATATGGTAATATAACTAAGTTAACATTAGTTAATGTATTAACCATGAGCAATACATTTGTTGTGGTGTTTGTTAATCTTTGTTAACATTAGTTAAAAATACAGCTGTTTATTGTTATTTTACAGTGCATTAACTAATGTTAACAAGATTTTAATTAAGTCTTAGTAAATGTTGAAATTAACATTAACAAAAAATAATAAAGGCTGTTTAGGTGCAGTTCATTATTAGTTCATGCTAACTAATGAAACGTTATTGTAAAGTGTTACCAATAGGCTATATGCACACTCTCTTCCGCATTCCAAGTCAGCCAGCTAAGTCACATCCGGTGTCGCCGGCGCACGTAGCGTCAATAGCAACTATGGCGTTTTTCACTCGGTCGCTTCAAGATGTCCCTAGGGTTACGGTCAACGACGTGAGTCGAATTATACAAACATTGTGTCATACATCGACAACCAAGAAGGAGAAGGGCTTCAAGTTGTACGTTTCGAGCTACATCCACAATTTTGAAGGTAAGATCTGGACGTGTTCTGTGTTTACATCCCCTTAGCATGCATGCTATCTAGCTAGCGCAGCAGGTGTAACGTAGGCTATGTGTCTGTGTCGGTCTGTCTACTATTATGTGTCAATTACATCTAATTTTCATAACGCCTTTGTCAATGTCAGTTTCAAACAAGGATTCAAGTACAGGAGAGGTAACCATTAGGGCTGAGTGCTACAGATCAATGAGGAAAAGCCAAAAGCCTCACACCTTGAGCGTAAGGGAAAGTTATCCTGCAGGTTCAGTGCAGGCTGTTTCATGAGACAGGTTCCGTTCGTCAGATCAAGTTTCTGTGAATCATCGCATAATCCTACTAAAGGTTATTTTAAATACATATTTAATTTACCCTACCATTAATAATATTGGTGTGTTGGAATATTTATCGATTTTTAAATATGTAACGTACGTTAGTAAGCACTGGGATTCACAGAAACTGAATTCTGTTTCACTGCATTGACACACGTTCTGTGTCCACTGTTGATGATGAGTAAAGTGAGAAATAATTATATTAATAATAAATTATATTTTGGCTACAATTTTAGCTCCTACAAATTTAGTAGTTTTTTATGTCATCTTTATATGTCGATGGTACATATTATTTGTTTGTTTTGTCGAACATTCTCACTGTACTCATGCATTCTCCTTTTTAAAAACTGCACTTTTATTCTATTGTAACAGATTTGTGTATTTTCAGGTTGTGCTTAGGGATGCCCGTCCTGTGCAGCTACAAAGCTGCCAGTGTACCTGTGTGGCAGGTACAGCTTTGTGTAATCATGTGGCAGCACTGTTGTACCAGACTGCACATTATTGCCAGCTAAGAATCACCTCTGTTCCCCCAACACACAGCTGCACAGAGACTGAACAGAAATGGCATAAGCCAAGAACCATGGTAACTAATGTTTCTAACAGGGTACTTTGATTCTATTTATGGATATTTCTGTTTATTGATAACCTTTTTTTGTTTAAATGCAGGGTGTTAAACCTGGTCTGGTTAATGACATGGTGATTCTTTCAGCCAGACCCAAGGAACGAAAACTGGTGGAAGGCATCAGGTTAGTATTGTTGTTATTATCATTAAAGACATTTTCTGTTATAAGACCTCAAATAAAGTAGTCATCTGATCATATGAGACACATTGTATGTTAATTTCCATTGTTAGTATTTATACTGATAGTTGTTCAAGCAAGAAAGTCCTAACCATCTCTAATGGCTTTTAAAAAAAATAAAGCCTATTTTATTTTTTTATTTTGTTTGTTCGTTCAACTTATATGTAACTTACTTTATGGCTCATTTAAAAACATATATATATATATATATATATTGTGTCTTTTCCATAGGAGCAACTTGTATAAGGGTGTCAGTTCAGCTCTGCCTGAACTTTCCACACTCAGGGTGGATGAAGTCTACCATGAT
>JAPDVR010000020.1:5985014-6090014 GCA_026230005.1 Gila orcuttii | reverse complement strand
CAGACAGCGCGCCAGAATCCAGTTCTCTTTCGCGCTTGAATACCGATACCTTGAATACCAGCGCGATACCTGCTCATCAGAACTTTCAGTGAGCTATTTTTAGAGTGTGGAAGTGGACGTTTACTTTAAGGTATGGTGTGGACGCGACATAGCTGGACGCGTACGCGCGCATCGGCACAGGCTATCTCCTGCTCCTCCGTGGCGATGATGGCGTGCGGATAAATAAATCATAAACAACGAACATGAAAGTTGGGGACACACAAACGGGATTTTGAAAAGTGGGACATGTCCCCATAGGAAATTACGCCCATTTTGTTCACTCCTTGCAGATATAGTGCACTCAAATGCCATACACTGTATAGGGATTAGTGGATTAGTGAATGAGTGAACGGTTTCGGACACAGCTACTGTGTCGCAACCGTCTATCAGTTCGCAACTCTCTAACGGCTCTGGTTCGCACTTAGTAATTCAAGTTCAAAACAAAGCGCGCGCGCTGTACTGTGATTGGTGGCTCGTTTGACCAGTTACGTTTTTATCCACTAATAAATAAAAAGGAACGACTGATTTTGAAAATGTAGTAGAGTAAAAAGTAAGATATTTGACTTTGAAATGTAGTGGAGTAAAAGTAAAAGTCTCCCCAAATTTAAATACTTCAGTAAAGTACAGATCCGCAAAAAAGCTACTTAAGTACAGTAACGAATTACATTTACTTCGTTACTGTCCACCACTGCCTAGACCTACTATTTTCAACCCATTCAAGGGCTAAGAGAATGGCTGTCTGTATCTTAATAAACATAGAATAATTCTCCTCTATATATCTACTAACCTGACTCCTATCAATACTATTCTCTTTTTTCCACTCTAAAAGTTGCAAATCTACCTCTAACTCCCCTAATATCCAAGGTGGAACATTAGATAATGGCACAGTTGGATTTACCGTCATATCTCCTATCCCTATCTCATCGACTGCATCCCTTATTATCCAACCAAAGCTCTTAATCTGTCGTCTTTCCCTTTCTTGACATGGTTGTAACACCTTCTGAGTCGGGTGACTTTCCTTATGCCCTTTTAAATTTGCCCAGTGCGTTAATGCTATCTGATTTCTTCTAATCTCCAATGGCATCTCATTCATTTCTACTTGTAATGCCGCTACTGGAGTTGTTTTAAAAGCACCACAACAGATTCTCAACACCTGACTTTGAATAACATCCAACTTTTAAAGTTCTTGAAGCAGACTGGTAAACTGTACATCCATAATCTATAACTGCCCTAATCAATCCAATATAAACTACTTTCAATGAGGTCCTACTTGCTCCCCACTCTCTACCTCTCAGACATCTTATTACATTCAATATTCTTTTACATTTTTCAACAACTTTCTCAATATGTATTTTCCAGTTAAGTTTTTTGTCAAACCATATCCCGAGATATTTTAAACATTCCACTCTCTCTAGATTTTTGTCATAAAGTTTAAGTTGAATCTGTTCTTGATTTTTCCTTTGAGAAAAACAATTACTTTGGTCTTTGCCACTGAAAACCTAAAACCCCATTCCATTCCCCAACTCTCTACCTTCCCAATTGCCTCTTGCATCTTCCTCACTATATATTCTATATTTCTTCCCTTTTTCCACATAACACCGTCATCTGCAAATAAAGCAACACTTATAGATCTATCAACTCTACTAAACACTTCATTTATCGTAATTGAAAACAAAACTGGACTAACTACACTGTTAGACATTTTATTGTATTTTTGCGGTAACTTACTGGTAGCACTATTGCCAGTAAGTTACTGTAAGTTCCCCTTTACAGTAGCTTACCTGTAAATGTGTTTTACGGTATGATGCCCTTACTGTAATTTCATTTTACAGTAAGATGGCCTTATCGTGATTTAATTTTACAGTAAGATGCCCTTACTGCAATTTAATTTTAAAGTAAGATGCCGTTACCGCAATTTTATTTTACAGTATGATGCCCTTACCACATTTTCATTTTACAGTATATTGCCATTACTGCACTTTATTTTTACAGAATGAATAAATTCCCAAAAAAGTGACTTGAGTCCATGTACATGAGCATATTCTTTATTCACTGTCACAATCAATTACATCCATTTTATACATTTATTGTGATGCAACATTAGGCAAGGCAGTTTTATTTATATAGCACATTTCATACACTTTGGCAATTCAAAGTGCTTTACACAGTAAGGAATTAAAATAGTCACAAAATAAAAGCAAGGAAAATTAAAGTGCCCCTATTATGTATTTTTGAAAATTACCTCTTATGTAGTGTGTAACACAGCTCTAAGTGAATGAAAACATCCTGCAAAGTTTTAAATCTGAAAGTGCACCGTATATAAAGTTGTCTTTCAAACGTAAGAGTCGACTCTGAGTCAATGAAATGAATTGTTTTTCAAACGAGTCATAAGCCGTTTCATTGTGACGTCAAGATGAAACATTAGCATATTGCCCGCCCACTTATTGCGCGCAGACACCACGGAAAACTTGAACCTCAAACACTGCAGCTGATTCCTCTGGATGCTGGATAGCATCATGTCGAAAAGACGCTGTGCTGTACAATGTGACCGTTAAGCCAGTTTTTTTTTCACTGCTCAAGGACGAGCATGTGAAGGATCAGTGGTTAAAATTCATCTTTACCACAATACCACAGCAGTATATTCCTAAACTTTTACTGTGTTCCCTTTATTTTACTGACGACTACTTCTCAAATCTCTGAGTTCAATGCAGGATTCGTGAACCGCTTGCTCTTGAAAGATGGTGTTCAAATACTTAGTTTTGAGTTTTATATTGTGTAGGTCTCCTGCTAACTGGTCTTACTGAAATACTTCTGGTAAGCAGCTGTGGGACACTATTACCTAAAACTGTGTCTATTAATGCAGATTGTCTGTCGTTCTCACTACTTTGAGGAAAGATTAAGCATGGAGCAAGGTTTGTTTTATGTTACATCAGTCATTCACACTAGAGCTTGGCTAATGTATCCACTGTTATTGATACAGTTTCCATGTGTTTATCGCAATAAATTAGAAAAATACTCTGTATATAAATAAATAAGTACAAGTAAAATAATCGGTTTGTTGATGGACATGCACTTGTTAAACGGTTAGTTCACCCAAAAATGAAAATTCTGTCAGTAATTACTCTCCCTCATGTTGTTCAACCCCGTAAGACTTTCGTTCATCTTCGGAACACGAATTAAGATATTTGTGATTAAATCTGAGAGCTGGATCACTCCTCCATAGGCTTCTATGGGATTGAAACTTGCCGGGCCAGAAAAGTTATTAAAGACATCGTTAAAATAGTCCAAGTGACTAGTGGCTCAATCTTAAGTTTATCAAGCGACGAGAATACTTTTTGTGCGCAAAAAAATAAATAAATAACGACTTTATTCAACTATTCATTTCCTTCTCTGTGGGCCTCGAGTCAGTTCACGTAGTGTAACTGCGCAGCGCTTCTGGCCCGGCAAGTTTCAATCCGATAGAAGCCTATGGAGGAGTGATCCAGCTCTCAGATTTAATCAAAAATATCTTTATTTGTGTTCCGAAGATGAACGAAAGTCTTATGGGGTTGGAACAACATGAGGGAGAGTAATTACTGACAGAATTTTCATTTTTGGGTGAACTAACCCTTTAATGCTGATGCTGAGGAATTACAGTTGCAACATCTCACAATGTACCTCAAACTGAGTAGTGTATTACTGAGAAACGTCCTGCTCGAGTCGTCCTTACGATGGAGGTTCGGGTTGAATAACTAGTTCTTCCAGTGTTTCATTATTGGACTCGCGCTCGGATTGATATGGTCAAATCGACGTCATTGTTCGTCACTGTGTTTAGTTTACGGTGTAGGAAGCCTCAGGACAGCTGATGTTGTTATGGCAATGGGCGTTTTTGTTTTCGACACGTGCGCTGTACGCGGTAAACCAATCACAACAGACTGAGCATTCTGGCCAATCAGAGCAGAGTAGCTCGTGAAAAGGAGGGATTTAGAGAGATTGATTCATCTGACGAGTAGTTTGAGAATCATTGAAACGTGGTGATGTGCAAATGTATATTATGAGAATATTAAACAGTTTTTTGACCTTTGATGCATCTAAACCTGTTGTAGGAGACTGCAAAATAACATTAGGAAACTTTAAAATAGCATAATAGGGGCACTTTAAAACAGTTTTATAAGGAATTAAAAGAGATATACGATACAGTTATAAAATTAATTAAAAGAGTAAAAAGATGATACATAGATAAACATCTGGCAAAACACCGGCGTATCATATTTTTCACAACTCCCAATTTTACTCTGAGATTTTCCCATGGTGATTATACTGTGTCTGTGGTGTTCTTTCGGCGCGCCTAAGAAATACATTGGGCGTATCCAATAGACCCGATTTTTCACTAAAATCATACAGGAGAAGCTCTAGGACTGACTCACGGTGTAACCTCGGGTTCACTGCCACATCAGTCCGCACCCCACAGAACCTCGATTTTAATAACACATCAAACTCACTACTCTACCACAGACCCAAGTCATCTGCATGGTTTCATCTCTCAAATTCCCCAATTAAGTAATTTATGTTTGTCTCTTACCCAATTCGCAGTGCCATTGAGTTCAGTTTAGAATCAAAAGGAGAATTCAAAACTGAATTCTTAACAAATCAAAGCAGAGATCATGACAATACGCAAAAAAAGCATGAAGCATGAAAAAGCATCCCAGTTGGTCTTGACTGGCCTCCATACCGGTAAACCACTGATGGCTGATCTGAAAAAACAAAACAAAAAACAAAAACAGAGAAAATGTGTGAGAAATGGTCATGAGTTTACAACATGAGGGTTACTGACAGTATTTTTATTTTTGGGTTAACTATAGGGCTGAACGATTATGGAAAATAATCTAATTGCGATTTTTTTAACCAATATTGCGATTGCGATTTAATATGCGATTACTTTAAGTTCTTTACCTTCTGTATTAGTCGACAAAGACAAGCAATAAATCATTGTACAGTAGGGATGGGAATCTTTAGGCAGCTCATGATCCGATCTACTTTTTTTCTTATTAATTAATCTTAATAACACTTAAAATATGTATTTAATTACATACTACGTAAATATACATACTTTAAATATATTTTATATATATATATATATATATATATATATATATATATATAACACATTTAATTAAACCAATTACATGTTAAGAATTTTAAATAAGCTATAAACTAATATAGCTTCAAAATATAAGAGCTAGCAAATAAAGAGGAACAAAAAAAAACAAACATTACAAGCAATAAACAAAGAGTGCTTCCAGTATTTAAAAGTAGGCTGTCTGAACGTTTTCCAATCAATAGCTGGAGTAATTTCCCCCCTCAGTTTAGATACGATAAGCTGCATTCACACTAATGCACATATCTCTTTTGAAATTGTAAATGTGGTTTGTCTTGTTGGGTTAAGATATAACTTAAAAGCATTTTGAGATGCAAGTAGGCCTACATGTAACCAATGAGTCGCTCACAGCCGCATGCACGAGCACTCTTTACAAAGCATGCGTAAGTATTTTAAAATGAAAGCAGCTTTCTCAGTGATTTTTATATTTCTAATATATAAGCCAACTGCATTCCAAAAGACATAAATAATGCCTTTGTGGAGCATTTGTAAGGAAAATTCCGGCGGCCAAGACCGCGCACTGCAAGAGTAACATCAAAGCGGCAAAACCTGTACAATGAAGACCGCGACTGTCCTTGTAATTCGCTTAAACCCCGAACTTTATGAAAGATTATTTTTCGGAAGGTTCGAGCAGTGTGTGTGTGTGTGTGTGTGTGTGTGTGTGTGTGTGTGTGTGTGTGTGTGTGTGTGTGTGTGTGTGTGTGAGAGAGAGAAATTAGAAGCAAGCAGAATACGGTTGTTTCTAAAGCACGCGCAGCGTCATCACGCATCTGTGTTTAAAAACTAAACTCTTGACTCGATTCTGAAATTCTCTGAATCGATCCAGAATTGTTGGAGAGAGAATAAATAACACAATATCACATACATTAAAAATAAACTCTTTTTTCCTGTATGCCAGACCTATATGCGTAGCGTGCCAAGTTGATGCTTGATCTGCAGACTGCTTTTCTCTCGTGTGTCACTTGAGTGTAATCGCAGCTTTTGCGGTTACAAAATCGTGTTTCATCATATCGCGATATTATCGCAAATTCAATTAATCGTTCAGCCCTAGTTAACTATCCCTTTAATTGCCTGAATGTACAATTACATAAAAGGTACACTGAGTAACTTAATAGCCCTTCAAACTTAAATCTGAAATAGAAAGCTTTTGTAGCATTACAGATGTTTTTACTGTCACTTTTGGTCAATATAATGACTTGCTGAATAAAAGCATTAATTTCATTCAACAACCAAAAAAAATAACATAATTACTGACTGAACAGAAGTGCTTTCTATTTCAGAAAACTTAAATGCTGTTCTTTTGAACTTTCTATTCAAAGAATCCTGAAAAAAAAGTGTACAACTGAAAATAATCAGAAATGTTTCTTGATTCACACAAGTGCTCCTAAAAATAAGTGTAAGTTGTAGAGCCCTTGCAAGTTATGCATTACAATGTTAATCACATAATGCATCTGATAGTTAGTCCAAACATATACTTACAAAGCCAAAGATGCTCAGTGCTGTGGCTCTTAAAAGAGCCTTTGAGCTGTAGTTAGCTCCTGTTGACACAGGGAAAAGAGAGAAAAAGAAGAAAACATTATTTTTCATCTATGATTATTGGCTAATATGACTATATGTTATGAACATGATAAATCACAGGTCTAGGATGACTGCTAGATCGATCACTTACACCGTCAATCAGATTACAGTTTTACCAATAATTGACAGAATTTCTAAAATATGTTGCAATGAATATTTTTCTATTAATCTATTAGTCTGCCTTTTCATTGCTTTAAATTCGTTACTATTTTAACATGTCATATTTCTGTCCTGTGCAGAGTGAATCCAGAATGTATGTAGCCGTCACATCTCTTACATCGTGTCTAACGTTACACTTTGTTATGAGAGAGCGCGAGAGAGTGCCTTTGAGAAAACGCGCTAGGCCTAACGTTAGGTCCTACTTCAAAACACCACACACATTTAACTGACGAGTAAAATATGCCATAACTGGTCGTAAAAAAGACGGAAAACCAGTTTGTGTAAATACTAGATTGGGTCCATCTAACGTTACTGGAAAAGGCAGTCAGTCAATTCTATGACATTTAAGTTAAGTTAATGGGATATGAAAACTAAGTTATATCATTTAAAATAATGAAAAAAAATACATTTATATCACCACACGTGTGCTGTTATATATTTTTTTATTTAATTAAAAAAATAATAAAAAATAAAACAAATTAGGGGTGGTGATGGCGCAGTGGATAAGACACATGCCTTTGGTGTGAGAGACCCGGGTTCGAATCCACTGTGAGACACCAATGTGTCCCTGAGCAAGACACTTAACCCCTAGTTGCTCCAGAGGCGTGCAACCTCTGACATATAGCAATTGTAAGTCGCTTTGGATAAAAGCGTCAGCTAAATGAATAAATGTAAATGTAATGTAAATGTAAAATAAAATGATTGCCTGTATGGGAACCATAGATGGGAACCAGTTGTGGATTTAAAAAAATATATGTATATTTATTGGAGAAAATGCTAATATAAAAATTACTCTGGTCTCTCACTAAGAACTGATTTGAAATCTTTCCATTCATGTGTTTTTTTTTATTTTTTATGTAACTTTCAGCGTGTGCATATAGCTTATAAATGAGAATGCAGATTCATGATTTTCATCTGCAGAACAAGATGGGGGGGGGGGGGACTAAAACATTATCATATGACATTTTAATATGCCTGAACCATAAATACAATATGCATATAGCCCTATAAGTAATACAAGTTGTGTACACAATGAACAAAAGTGCAGTCATCCCATGAATTATAAGGCAATGATTACACCTTAATTGTACAGTGCTTATATGCCCATTCATATATACTGCAGAGATGCATTTACAGTAGCACTACTGCTTTTGCATAAACAGTAAAGTACTGCAAATACCCATATACAGTAAGTTACTGTAAATTTCATTAAAAATACCCACAATGCAGTGCATATTACAGTAGTTAACCGTAAATAATATAAATGGTATTTTACTGGGCTTTTTTGCGGTAAGTAACTGTAAAATTACGGCAAAGTCTAACAGTGTATACTCCCTTGAGGAGTTCCATTTTAAACTAAATACTTTGAACTCAATTCTGTCCCTACTCTTACTGCGATCCTCCTATCAGTTAAAAAGTTTTTGATCCAACTATACATTCTCCCTATTATTCCCAATAGATAACTCTTAATCATAAGTCCTTGTTTCCACAACATATCGTACGCATTCTCAACATCAAAAAATACAGATAATATACTTTCTGAATTATAATTGAGACTATTCTGCTTCCATATATACACCATGAGTTCAGGGTGAGTAAATCATAGGCAACATTTTATTTTTGGCCGAACTATCCCTTTAACATTATCTTTGGTTATTATTATTACTCATTCCTCAGTTGAAATGGCGAAGATCTATGGTAAATATTTGCATGGGCAGGTGCAAAAGTAGAATCAAGAGCTTTAAAGCCTTGGCATCCATAAGTTCTTGACCAAACAAGCCTTCAATCACATATAAAGTGCTCCTATAAAGTGACTCGAGGTGTAATGATGCTCGAGGGATTTTCTGAGAGGTTTAGTTGAGCTTCTTTGCAGGGCTGATTTAAAAAGACTAAAGACACAATGCATCGTTTTATTGTCCTGTACATGCATTTGAATTGTATAACTGTCATTTTATGGTTTCAATTTTTCTTTTAATCAAATTAAGTACATATTTGGGACTAATGTTATGCCATTTTTTTCAGAAAAGAAAAAAAAAAAAATGGGAATCCGTTCCTCCACATGATATAGTAAACACTGGTAAGTGAATATTATGATAAATACACATTTTTATTCCTTTTAATCTGATCTATCAGCAATGCTTCTGTATACTTTGAAGTATTTTGTTCCTGTAATCTACACTGTTTTTGTTCATTTGTTTCTCTTTTTCTTTATAGTTTCGTCCTTCCTGTTTGCGGGTCTGGTTGGACTCGTAATCCTGACATGTGGTTTTTGGTGTATGATGTGACTAACTAAAAATGTATATTTTTATTCATCTTGAGACAAGTTTGTTGTCGAAAAAATATATAATTTGTTCACAGATATATATATATATATATATATATATATATATATATTCTTGTATTTTAATGTCTTTTAAGTGTCCAAGGGCTACTATCTTTGACCAATCAATTCACAGCTTCCGTGGAACTAGAAAATCTTTTAAAAGACTTTGGTCTCGTTTTGAAAACTTTAATTCTAGATTTGACAAAACAGACAGAGTTCGTCTCATTGCAGTTTGGTTTTAGATCTGTGATAACATTTTTTCCCCCGGTGTGGGCGTGGCCTATCCTGTGTATGTTACCATGTGAATATTTAACTTGAATTTTTCGATCTGAATTTGAGCAGTCGAATTTGAGATCTGAATTTGAGCAATCAAATTTAATCAACCTGAATGTATTTTATCTGAAATTCTGTAAGTTTTTTGTATCTGAATTTGTGAGCAGTGAAAAATAATGATCCAAATTCAGGTTTTTAAAATAGAAATCAAGGCCTATTTAAATTTCCGAGGTAAATTTGAAACAAATAAATTCAGATAAATGTTTTTCAAAATAAAATATTTCAAAACTAAGTTTTCAGTGGCTGTTAAATTTCAAATAGGTATGTCTCTTATTTGCTTCCATACATTTTAAGTGACCCAGTTATGTAGTCTCAAAGTGAATTTTAGAAAGCCTCCCTAATTTAGGTATTACTTGATATTCATTTATCTAATAAAAGGTAATTTATTTTAGTGTCACACAATTGAATTGATTGACTATAGCTAGCTATTAGCTAGCATTAGCACACTTTTAGCATCTTAAATCTAAGATTCAGACCGTTGAACAGGGCACCCCGGCCGGTGGTGGAGGAATCTGTTGAGACAATGCTAGTTCTAGTGGAGGGCAGGGACCTGACCCAGAAGGCACAACATCCCGGAGTGAGGTCAGTGCAACACTTGCCCAGAGGGTGCGTGAGAAGGCAAGGCGTCCTCGAACCCCCTGCTGACTGCTGGTGATGGAAGAGGGAGCTGAGATTGGTAATGCTTGCTGGCAGTGTGTTACTGTCAACTGCACACTCTTGTGAGAATGAGGAAATTGCTCTTTGGTTGAAAAAGTGGGTACATAAAACAAAAACAAACTTAACAAAGGATTCTCAAGGCCTCCACTGGGGGAAAGAAGAGCAGTCGTTTGTTGTTAATCATTTGTTGATTTGTTGTCATTTGTATTCATTACTTCAATGACTTTCATTGTATCTGCTTTAAATTATTACATTGTTTAAATGAATACATTTTTAGCTAACTGTGATTTTGAATATGTACATTTCTGAAATACATAACTTAGACAGTTACCTCTGATAACAGATAACTCTAAATTGTAATATAGACTCATGCACTTTCTGTAAAGCTGCTTTGAAATTATGTCAATTGTGAAAAGCGCTATACAAATAAACGTGAATTGAATTGAATGGTTTGACCCAGGGACCGTACAGTGACGTAGTTTCTGCATTACACCTTGGTCAAAAAAAAAAAAGTGCCTTGGCCTGGTAGACCTGCAGGAGCGCCATTGCTTGCAGGGCAGAAGTGGCCTATCCAGCAAAACCGTAAGCCTTACAGGTCCTGGATTGGAGACACGGGCGACCAGGCTGCACTGCAACTGCACGCTCCACCTGAGGGATGCCCATATCCTTTGGTTGCCCCAACATCGAGGGCAGTGAGAGTGGAGAAGGCTCTGAAGCAACTTTTGGCAGAAAAATGGGGTAACACTTCGACATTTCTTATAAGTAACTTTGGAGCTACATGTCAACTAACTGTCATTAGAGTATTAGAAGACTTCATATCTGCTAACACTTTATTGTGTTGGTCCCCCAAAAGATATTCTACTGACTATAAACATCTTGTCAACTTATTCTCCTAACCTGAACCCTAACACCTAACCCTAACCTAACAGCCTACTGACAGTCTACTACAGTTTACCAATACTCAAATGAGAGTTAGTTGACATGTAGTTGAAAAGTTACTTATAGTTAGTAGAATGTCTAAAGTGGACTAACCGAAAAAAGGTGCCTTCCATGACTTCATTACCTCCTCGTGCTCATCCGGTTTGGTGAAGTGATGAGTCCCAGTTTAGGACCCCAGTAGTATGCCTGATCTAAGGCTGTTCTCGTGATTCTTAATGTAATCAATCAAACTTTAATTCATCGAATAATCTTTTATTTTCATCCTGCATATTTATATAGAAAGAAATAGCATTTTTAGGTATTTTTTGCGGCATTGTTAATTGTTATTAAGCATCTCTAATAATGTTTAAAGTTTAAAATGTTTAATTTCACAATCTATAGCTTTGGTTATATACTAGTATATAAAACATATAAGTTAAACAACAAGTCTTCCAACCCATATGACCATTTAGGTCGTTTGTGACTACATTCAAATACGACACATAAGAGCGTTTCCTAAATTTGCGCCCCTACCGGCAGCTGGAGATATGGAGAAATGCATTATAAACTTTGACTTTCGCCTCAATGCATTATGGTTTTTTTTTATCTACCTGCTAACGTTACCAGTTTACGTCAAACTCTCCCAGCTATTCAAAGTAGTTTATTGCTATAAAAATATATATTTTTGATGACTTCATCACACGTACAGGTAGGGTTTCCATCCGTCTATAGTCCCGTGTTTATGAATGAAATTACATCGTGTTTCAAATCGGTATTTATATTTCAAGCTGTGTGACGTTCATTCAAACGGACGCCAGCATTATAAAGTTAATTTTCATTGTGACATTCAAAAATTGAAATTTGCCTGTGTTGGGAAAGGTATCATGCAAAAAGTCCACACATTTACTATGTTTTACCAGTAACTGTCGATCCGCCATGTCATGTGTAGTAAAAGCACAGTAACGTTATACCATGCTTCTTCCGCCGTAACCATGGTAACCACAACACTTACAATGCTTTTACCACAGTAACTGTGTTTTTATTGTGTACTATTGTAGTTAAAGCACAGTAACACAACACTATGTTTTTTTTACCAGTTACTGTAGTTGTAATGTGGTATTTGTAATTAAAACACAGTAATTTACCATGATTTTACCACAGTCTGTGTTTTTACTGTCTACTATTTGTAGGTAAAGCACAGTAACCACAGCACTTGCCATGGTTTTACCACAGTAACCATAGTTTTACCATGGTGTTTGTAGTTGAAATAGTAACACAACACTTACCATGGTTTTACCACAGTAACCATAGTTTTACTGTGGTGTTTGTAGTTGAAACAGTAACACAACACTTGCCATGGTTTTACCACAATAACCACATCACTGGCCATGCCTTTAATACCTTTTTGTAATGTAATTGTAATTCAATATTCTTTTTCTGTCTTGCAGTTACTTCAGATCACATACTCCTCCATCTCCATCTCCCACAACAACCTTTAATCCAACAGCTCTTTTAAGAGGCCATCTCTCGCAAAAACTCACTTTCTGTCTGTCTGTGTCTGTCTCTCTCTCTCTCATTTCTTTTTAACTGTAATTAATTTACACATATTTTTGCTCTCTGTCTCTTCTGCATCATGGAATATTTTTAAAAATCAAAATTCGATAAATTCTGTCAGAAAGCTGCTAATAACAGGGAACTTGAACTCAAAGCTCCCAGTGCTGATCTTGAAGCTGCCAGGGAGGCTGAACAAGTCCTTCAAATTAGGTAATGTTGAACACATTTAGTTATAGCTGATTTGCTTTAATGAATGTATCCTTATTTTATGTTTTATTAACTTTCCTTAAAGTCCTTCCTCTCAAATAATTTGGTCACGGATCATTTTTAACACTGTCTCAACATGTATATATTTCTCTTTGTTTCAGCTGAAAAGGAAGTGCTGTCAAGGGCTTGTTAAACCTGTCTTCGTGGAGAGGGATGAATTCGGCCATCTTGTGCGTTTATGGAGAAGGAAAAAATCTGCAAAGGCAAATCTGTAAAAAAAGATTAGTTGACTCAACTTAACTAAGTCAAGTAATCTTGTTGCTTTGACTGAGTTAAGTTGAGTCAACTTATAGTGTCAAGTTTATTGCACTTCAAAACACGAGTTGACTCAACTTCCTGTATCAAGTAATGTGGACTGGAAAACATTAAGAGAACTAAAAAGAAGATGTTGGTTGAACTTTACCATCCAGCTCGTCGGGAGCAGCTGGGGTTAGGTGTCTTGCTCATGGACACCTCGACACTTGGTCAGGTGGAACCGGGGATTGAACAACCAACCTTCTGGTTTGTAAACAACCTACATGAACCACTGAGCCACTGCCGCTCAGATTTTATCAAGTTAGTTTACAGAAATTACTAGATTTCAAAAATTTAAGCAAACTAATATCCATGAGAATTGAGAATTGGCCAGTCAAACTTAACACTGACACTCTGGCGGCGCTAGCCAGCTGAATTAACAGCGCTCAAAGTCGACACTCAGAGGCTGTGTTCAAAATCATATCCTATACCCTCATTCAGTATTCCCTACATTTGTTCACTAATATAGTCCACTTGACTGAGTGAATAATTCAGTTAATTTTCAGTTAATTAAGTTAATTGAGACCCTGATAAACACCTGCTGTTAACAATCAGAATCACTGAAGGAGATAGGAACAAGAAGAACAGAAAAAAAGACGAAATCAAGATAAAAGACATTAAATCTTAGCAAAAGATCTCAGCAGAGGAAGATTAAACATCTCCACAAACAGCATTACCAGCTTCACTTATTACTAACCAGACTGACTTTATTTCTGTCAGACGTCTATAGAAGTTCTTATTAAAAGGTGACAGAGGTTTAGATGTCATTTTATTTTCATTTGATGTTACCATAATGGTGATCAGTGATTGCTTTAGTTGGGCTCTTGACCCTTGACTTTTGAACATTAGTTGTTCTTTGGCTGCTGTAGCTGTGTCTTTAAAATACATCAGCTATGGCACAAAGCTGAAGACAACAGGATGACAATGACTGTTTGTTAATAGTCACAATCATCATATAATGGCCCGATTTACTGATCTCATTTGCTGCCTAAAGTTGTTAAATGGTTTATGTCTTGTAGTTTTGATGTTGTTGTCATTGTGATTTTACAGATTGAGATATATCGTGGATTTGATGTATAGAAAATAATGATTTTAAAAAGGTTATACTCATTTTGAACTTCTTGATCAGCCAGACACACACAGGCATCAATATTTGGTGTATGAATCTCAACAATGGTGACAATCAACCAAAAAGATAACATTAAATTTGAACATCCCAAAATACGCAACTAAAAGTCAACACAAAACCAAAAGCAAAAATAAAACCAAAAAGTAAAAATTAAAGCAAATAACCAGACAAATCAGCTGCATAATTTATTCATGCTGCAATGCATGCTGGGAGTCATGTTTTTTTTTTTGGTACCCAACATGCATTGCAGCATAAAACTTATGATTGTCACCACTGTTGAGATTCATACACCAATTATTGATGCATGTGTGTGTCTGACTGATCAAGAAGTTCAAAATGTTCTAAGTATAACCTTTTTAAAATCATTATTTTCTTTACGTCAAATCCACGATAGATCTCAGTCTGTAAATTCACAATGACAACAAAATCAAAACTTCAAGACATCACCATTTAACAACTTTAGGCAGCAAATGAGATCAGTAAATCAGGCCATTATATGTTGATTGTGACTATTGACAAACAGTCATTGTCATCCTGTTGTCTTCAGCTTTGTGCCATAACTGATGTATTTTAAAGACACAGCTACAGCAGCCAAAGAACAACTAATGTTCAAAAGTCAAGGGTCAAGAGCCCAACTAAAGCAATCACTGATCACCATTATGGTAACATCAAATGAAAATAAAATGACATCTAAACCTCTGTCACCTTTTAATAAGAACTTCTGTAGACGTCTGACAGAAATAAAGTCAGTCTGGTTAGTAATAAGTGAAGCTGGTAATGCTGTTTGTGGAGATGTTGAATCCTCCTCTGCTGAGATCTTTTGCTAAGATTTAATGTCTTTTATCTTGATTTCGTCTTTTTTTCTGTTCTTCTTGTTCCTATCTCCTTCAGTGATTCTGATTGTTAACAGCAGGTGTTTATCAGGGTCTCAATTAACTTATTTAACTGAAAATTAACTGAATTATTCACTCAGTCAAGTGGACTATATTAGTGAACAAATGTAGGGAATACTGAATGAGGGTATATGATATGATTTTGAACACAGCCTCTGAGTGTCGACTTTGAGCGCTGTTAATTCAGCTGGCTAGCGCCGCCAGAGTGTCAGTGTTAAGTTTGACTGGCCAATTCTCAATTCTCATGTAGATTCTTTGTAGATATTAGTTTGCTTAAATTTTTGAAATCTAGTAATTTCTGTAAACTAACTTGATAAAATCTGAGCGGCAGTGGCTCAGTGGTTCATGTAGGTTGTCTACAATCCAGAAGGTTGGTTGTTCAATCCCCGATTCCACCTGTCGAGGTGTCTATGAGCAAGACACCTAACCCCAGCTGCTCCTGACAAGCTGAATGGTAAAGTTCAACCAACATATTTTTTTTAGTTCTCTTAATGTTTTCCAGTCCACATTACTTGATACAGGAATTTGAGTCAACTCGTGTTTTGAAGTGCAATAAACTTGACACTATAAGTTGACTCAACTTAACTCAGTCAAAGCAACAAGATTACTTGACTTAGTTAAGTTGAGTCAACTAATCTTTTTTTACAGTGCAATGGTATGTCTGTGTTGGTCTTAACCCTTGATTAAACATTACTGCAGTTACATTTTGCACAGCATTTGATGTTTCTTAAACTTTGTTATACATACTACACTACCCCATCAGTAATAACCCACAATAAAGCGTCATGTCGAAATAGTAATAGTTCATACAATTGACCAAGTCAGCAAATTCATATGATATTGTACAAGTGCACTCGTACAAAATTCTATGACTTTTACTCCAGCTGCTGTCCTTGGCCATTGCCTCAACTCTCTTGCAGATTGTGCCCATTGTAAGTAGTCGGACCGTTTATATCAGAAAGTTCATATCAAGTCCATTGTATTCTTTATTAACCTTTACATATTGGTGCCGTCTCTTCTCGTCCCAACAGTAGGCTACATGATATCTTTCCACATGTTGATTTTTATTGACCACATCTGTTTAAGAAGCAAGAGTCTGGAAATGCTAGTTTAACAAGTTGCGTGACGCATCAGATCTTCAAATAACTTGTCCTAATCAGATCACTTAAACGATTAGTTCACCCAAAAATGAAAATTCTGTCAGTAATTACTCACCCTCATGTTGTTCAACCCCGTAAGAATTTCATTCATCTTCAGAACACAAATTAAGATATTTTTGATTAAATCTGAGAGCTGTCTCACTCCAAGCCGTAGCTTGTGATCATGATAGTTGTAATGGATATACCTAAAGTTGTGTTTACCACACCCTTGACTATTCATTACCAACCCTACTCTCACTGAGTGCTACATTGGCTTTAAGCGAGGCCAGACAAGATTGCATTATCAAAATTCTGTTTTTAAGTCTTTGCAATCTACTTTATACTACTGTATATTCTATGTACTACTATGTTAATTTTATTAGGTTATGAGTTAACAGTTACCAGTTGTAAAAGGTGTTGTCTAGAAATTTTTCTTTGTTTATTAAAATCTCTAGATGCTATTTTCATTTTTAGGCCTATGGTTAATCTTAACATCACTCCTATTGAATACCTTGTCTTACATCTTAATTGCTGTACTCTAATATTGTGTAATAGTGTAGTGTAGACGTTACAGCATTGAATGTTAAGTCATTATTCATACCTTTTTCACTAACCACCTATCTCTTGTCTTTTTTAGCGGGAAAACCTGGCCTCCAACCTGGCAGGCAGCTTGATATTCACTCCAGTTTTATTTGTCTGTCATAAAACCTACACAATGCAATTTGATCCTTGTCTAGTTTGTTTTTTTATGTTATTTGTTCATTTTTGGTTGGTTTGTATTGTTTTAATAAAGATTTGTATTTACTAAGCTTTTCTATGTCATGTCTAACAGACATCACTCACACTCATGTAAGTGACCTAGCAGAGATCATTGTGTAGTAATTTTAATAATAGGATGTACATGAAGATTTTAATAAATATACTAAGCTTTTCCTTTATGCTATTTTAAGGGCGCCTGCTTGGCCATAATCAATGCGTGTGCACAACGCGCATGCACTTTGCTTTTCTCATCTACACACAGATGCAGCAGTTCTCATTTTTAGAAAACCATGTACATTTTTACAAGGGAAAGATATTCACATACGAGGGGAATCATTGTTGTGTCCATGAAGATGTAAAAAAAATAGGCATAAATCTAGCTTACACATTTATCCAAATTTGTACACGCCTGTTTGAACAAAGCTAATTTGGGTGGGTTTCTATGGGAGATGGGCCCCATACAATGTCACGTCTTTTTCCGGCCCTGACGAGAACGTTGCTCTCCTCGGTTGTGAAGCGCTCCTGGCGCACATCTGGCAAATCCTCTATTATAATCAATCGAACAAGCGCACCTGCTCTTAAAGGGAATGTGAGATGTCGCTCTGATTGGTTTATTTCATGTTAGGCCCAAACCACACCTATGAGTAATGTAGCTACTTCATTTTAGATTTGCGTCGCGCCCAAGAATCTCGCTGGTAGGCTATAATAGCAACAGCGCCCAAGATCCGCCCACAAAGTTACTTGCGTTTCGCGTTTGATGTTTCAGATGTTATAATAGGGCCCATTGTCTCTCAAACATGGTTCAAGTTATGGATGAAATGGGGCTCAGCTCAATAACAGTCAGTCATTGCTGAATTGTGATGACTTTAAACAACAAAGCAAAATGCTCCAGGTCATATGATGAAATGTCATACAGTAATCTACTAAGACAAAGCAGGCTGTTGTATACAATGAATCTTCATATTAATTTCTGACTATAATACACTACAGTAGTTGCTAGAGGTGAATGCACTCTAGATGTGATTAATTTGGATTCTGTCCTCCTCCATTCATTTGTTAAATAGGGATGTTTGCTAATGCCAGCCATAATGGACAGAATCTGCCTTATGGACAATAGTGTATCTTCTACAGGTTCTTATTCATCCTTCCTACAGTGTCCTCACTGTCCTGTCCCATCAGTTTCCTCATCATAGTGGTAGTTATAACTGGCCAGTCTATTGCTAAGTCACAGGTATGTCCTTTTTCCTCTTGATGTTCAGCAGACCATCTTTATAGAAATCACAAACTAGACTTAATCTACACTTTAACATGGGTAGTGTAAATGCTGAAAAAATATTGAATTTGTCCTTGCATGATAGTGGTTAAGCTGATGTGTATCCAGGGGAGGGCTGGGTCAAAATAATATACAATGAAATAAGACTTAATTAGGGGGAAGGGGGATTACAACAAGAAGACCTTTAAATATCCTTTTTTTATTTAATTTTATTCACTGGAAATTATGCATATATTAATTATTTCTAAATAAACAGAGACTTTTGTGTCAGTCCTCTCTAATTTCCATCCAATGCGACTGTCTGTCAGACCTTCCATACCAGGTAGTGATGAATAAGATATATGGCATTATAGAAGAGTTTGTTTACACATAACATGTCCAGATCATGTCTGATTAATGTGTTGTTTTTTTTTTGTTTTGTGCCTATTCATAAGGTGGGATGTTAATATCCCATTTTAATTCAATTCATTATGTCTGATGTGAGACGCCATAAATGTAAGAGTATCAGGGCTCAACTATAATAACTGGGACTTTGGCCTCCTTCTCAGGATGAAATTTGCTGTTGGTACTCCATTCTACATCCAAATTCACCTCCATGGAGCACTGAGACTCATACGGTATCTGATGGGACTGATGATGGGGGTATCATCACCTGCAAACTTGATCTTGGTCGTTTCTCCTCCAGCAGTAGGAGCTATAACTGTACTGTACTGTTGCTGGTGGTTTGCACTACTGATCCACTGTCTCGTGACCTGTCCTGCGCCACCCATCGATTGTCTTGTGCCACCTGTCCTGTGCACTGTGCCACTGACTTGCTGTCCCATGCACTGTCCTGCACAACTCATACTGTTTTGTGACACTTGCCTACTCTCACACGGCACTCACTCAATATCCCGTCTGATGTGCCTACTGTCCCTAGTCATTTGTCACTGTCCATGGGTTAGGTTTAGGATTAGGTTTAGGTTTTTAACAATTTATAAGTCTCACGGGACAGTGGTGTGGGACCATAGACCAGTGTCACAGGACAATAAGTGAGTGGCGCAGGACAGTGTACAGGACAGTAGGCGAGTAGCACGAGCCACCAGCGACAGTAGAATACAGTTTTTGCTCCTACTTCCTCTCTACAGCCTTGTGGTGGCCTATCCGTATTGAGGGCATGTTTCCATATTATTAAAATTGACCAAATTAATTATATGAAAGTATCAAGTGACACAGAGCTATATTGCTGTTCATGACTTGCAGGCTGGAGAACAGATTGAGAGGATCTATCATGTTATATGCTAAGCTATGCACGCATAGGTGTTAATTGACTCCAAATGTAGCAGAGTAAACAGCCAGGTTGATGGCATTTTCCACAGCCTGGTAAGCAAACTGATAGGGATCCATGAGTGATGATGCAATGGTGTGTAGCCTGAATGCAGACCAATCAAGTCAATCAATTTTTTTGTATCCAAATCAAGTAAAATCATAATCAACTTGGAGTTGAAGCTTATCATAGCTTTTAAAGACACATTCTACTTTCCATTTTCTGAAAAAAGAGGGTGTCTGGCAGGTATAGGCCTACTCAATGAGGAGTTGGTCGTTTCGTAAATTGAGCAATGTCCAGGGATGAGAGATATGAGGCTGTAAAACAACAGTGCTGGTGGACATCTGGCATGCAGCTTAATTATACTTTCAGACACTGGCTACGATCTTGTTGTCCCGTTTCCAACTCTGAACCTATCACCACCCTTACTGAAATGATCACTTTTTTTCATATTAATTTAAATACTATCCTGCTTAAATACATTGGTTTTGAATATATGAAAAACAAGATTCATGGCTTTTTATCAAAGCTCTAACCTGTCAAGTCAACACAGCATGTTAAGTACTGCCAAGTGACACCAGGTCCCATGGACAATTATTGACTTTTGATATCACCAGTGCCACTTCAGCATCCTGAAGAGTTTTTATATTGTGACAGTATACTGTAAAATGTAGATTTTCAATGAAGACTACTAGGCAATTATGTATTTTATGCACTTCAGTTACAATCACAAATAATTTACAACATTTTCAAATTCACATTCAAGTTTATTGTAGCCATTTCCACAGTTGAAGAAATCTATCTTTGTGTGCTCACATGTACAACACACATCCGACACACAAGAAAATTCAATAGAGCATAAAATGAGCTCCATATTGTCCTTTAAGTGCTAAAGTTGAGGTTGAAATGTCACAGTCCAGAATGCATAAAACAGTCCATGTCCAACAGTCCATGCAGAGGGCCAATCCATTTAGTAGATATTGCATTGATATTAATGTACACACTCATGATTGTAGTATATGAAGTTGCAGTGCAAAATAATTTCACATTTAACAACACCTAATGTTGATAACTGAATTATCATAGGGTTAGTGCATATTTACGTGGCTGAAAGCTTGGGGGTTAGCCTGGTAATAAAAGTTAGCCTGAGTCTGGCCATTCGGTAGCGATAAATTATTGCTTGCTGGAGCTTGTTGAAGTTTAAAAAGATAGGATCAGCCCTTGACTGATGGCTTGTCTTGGCTGATAGTATTCTAGCTCAGTGTTCACAACTCCTTGCCACCGGAGAGAACCAGCTCAATGGAATCAAATCCAAACTAGCACTGTAGGGAGATGATAATCGAGCGGAAGTGCATAGGAAGGCGTGTCCAGGCAACCTGGGGTAAGTACTATCCCTGAATCATTAATCATCAACCAATAATGTTCCTTCTAGTGATGCCTCTGTATCTTTTGCCTGATGTGTGAAGAATGAACAAGCAATGTTCTGGGTAGTTGTTATTAGTCAGGAAGGGTGAGAGATAATGGAAAGTTCACAGATTTTAAAGGGTGGGTGCGGAATTTTGGACATCGGGGCTCATTTCCAAGTGAGCCTTATTGTTATTTATCACTGGAGACAGTTTTCAAAAATTTTCATCCAGTCGTTCAAGTTGCATAGTTCGCCGGTGCTAGGCTAGCCTGCCATTAAAAACAGTTTTATCCACTCCACAGTACACCAAAAGCAAATAAATTATAACGCCAGACTGTCGTTGTAAAAGTCTGTTGAGAGAATAATGTTATCCAGACGTTATCCTAGCGATCAAACGACCACAGAACAATGCAATATCAAGTTAAAATCACTTTAAAACTAAATATTTAAAGTAAAGTACTTTAAGTAAACTCAGAATATTTAAAGATACCTTTCCAAATTATAAAACGACGTCAATTGGGGGAGCGCGTGTGTTGTAACTGTCCGTGTGTGGACCACGGATGCTGCCTGTCATTGACTTACATAGACATCACTTCCGTGGGCACATCACGGAATTTTCGGCGATTCCGTGAAACTGCCACTGATTTTGAGTTAAGGGTCCGTGTTCATTTCACGGAATTCTGTGAGATCAGGTTGTTTAAATAGCAAATATACTTTATAGACTTTATCATTGCCTGTTGTAGGAAATGGAGCATCAATATGTTGTGTTTATGTATTTCACTGTGATCTCAAAGCATATTATAATGTGTCTCAAATCAGTATTTTCTCAGGTTAAAGGAGACACTAGAGGAAGTTGTTTGTTTATTATGTGGTGTATGGAAGTAAAATAATGCCAAATGTTTTTGAAACAAAAAGCCTGTTGAATTGCACTACTTGAAAAAAAAAATGCATTGCATTAACCATGCTTGCATTTTAATGCATTGTATTTTTAGGACTTGCATTTGTTATTGGCTCAGATTCGACATGGTTGAATATTTAAGCTGTGAATATTTCAATTCAAAACATTTCAAACACATTTTCATTATTAAAAATTCAATAAATCCATATTCACCTTTCATATTTCATTTCCAAAATATTAAAACTGTTTAAAAATACAACCTTTAATATTCGACAGGCAATTTATGGTCCATTTTATTTCGCTTTACAAATTCGCTTCCACAGAATCAGTGGTTCAAATTTGACAGTAAATTCAACATTGACATCCAGGAACTGCAGGAAAAGCAGTAGATTGCCGAGCAAAATCTCCATCTGCTGTTAGTCGACCTCACCAGCAGGGGGTGCAAGCGTGTGTTGTTGACGAAGACCAGAGCAACAGTTAGAGCAAGCCATTCATTCATAAAAACATATTTATAGAAATGTAAGTGTATTTGTGATATTTATGAGGGCTGTTTTTTATGTTTAATTCAGTGTCTTCGTGGTCCCTGTGTAGCCTACATGCATCTTTCTCTACTGTGAACGAGATTATAATGTTATTCCCCCCATGCTGATGTACAGATCAAATGGAGGGCCAACATTTGAGGTAGACATATTTCTCTTGGTTGTTTAGTTGCCTTTATATCGCGGCGATGTGCTGCAGTACTAGGGTTTCCCTCAATACTTCAGGATTGCTGGACATATAAAACGCGTAACGTAGCTTAACTAATACAGTGATATAAAAGACCAAACTCGCACCTTGTTAAGAAGGCTGTAGGCTACTATACGCACTGCCGGCACATCCGGGAACTTAATTGTCAATTTCGTCCCCGCCCCTTTTTAGGGGAAAACAAACTAGACTTCCCATTGAGTCCAATACAAAATAACGGCACAAACCAACGTCCGTACACAGCCGACAGGCGTGAATAACTTAAGAAATCACTCATATAAAACATGTCAAGTAATTATATGTCCACCGTGCCTGCCATAGAGCGTAAAAGATAGACATCAACAAACTTAATTTGGTCAATTTGAAAACATGTCCCTTCCCAGCAAACATTTGGACGTGTAATGACCGTTGAAAAGACGTCCGTGCGACACGTCCCGTCATGGTTGAAAAATAGTTCCAAAATGGAAGTTGAACCGACGTCTTTTCTGGCCGTGAATTCCACGTCTTTTCTGGACGTGAATTCCACGTCTTTTCTGGCCGTGAATTCAACGTCTTTTCTGGCCGTGAATTCCACGTCTCTTCAGCGCGTCCTTGGACGTCTAAATGCGTCGTCATTTGTGTGTTTAAATGTGTTTCTGCATAATTTAAGTGTAGGCTATATATAAGCCTGCATTTAAAATAATCACACACATATTGTGTAACATCGTGAAAGGCAATCAAGTCTTGAGGTTTACACATCTTGACAAAGGTTCTAAAAAGGTCCAAAATTGGTCCAGTCAGACCTGACCGTCAATAAAACGTTTTAATCACGTGTACATCACAAACAAGAACACATTATTTGTGGACATAAGAAAAAAAGCAGCATTTTCTGATTTAGCACAACATTTTATTGATCTTGAACAGCCAAAATTTCTCTTAATATTTTTTCAATGTTTAACATTTGTTAACCAAACTAAAATACCAATTACAAAATACTGAATTATATATAAAGGGATAATTCACCCAAAAATGAAAATTCTTTAATTTACTCACCCTCATGTTCCAAACCTGTATGAGTTTTTCTTCTGCTGAACACAAAAGATGATATTTTGAAGAATGTTTGTAACCAAGCAAATAGAGCAACCATTGACTACCATTATTGGAGAAAGATTAATGGGAAGCAACATCTACTTAGTTACAAACATTCTTCCAAACATCTTTGTGTTTAGCATAACATAGAAAGGTATACAGGCTTGAAATATGAGGTTGAGTAAATGATGACAATTTTCATTTTTGGGTGAACTATCCCTTTAAACACATTGTTTGGCTCATTTTTTGTATCCACCATCCACCAGCTCTTCCTGGAGCATGTTTCAGGTGTTCTGCCATTGCTGCATCAATTTCAGAGTCTGTAGCATTTGGGCTCCACCTCTTCACAGCATCTAAGGGAAGAGAATATATATATATATATATGCTCTGTAACTATATATATATATATATATATATATATATATATATATATATATATATATATATATATTTTTTTTTATAAATAAATAAAATTATAAATTTGAGGTAAATGATATATGCACTTATTCTCAAAATATTTTAATGGTCTACTGCTAAATTTTAAAAAACATGGAACAAGATGAATGAATCATGAATGAAACATTAGAAAAAGGTTATCAACATGCATTACATTTTATTTTGTTGTATAAAATATGTTCTGCCTTTATTTTTAAAGCAGTTACTGAAAACATACATGTTAAAATCCAACTAAACATTTCATTTCATTTCAGATAATTTACTTTCTGAAAGAAACTCTCAAAAGGCTACATTACTAATACTAAGTTACAGTAATAACTTTGACTGTATCATTAAACAATATACTTTATACTATGGTATACCGTTGTATACGTTCAAAGTTCAGCCTACTGGCTAATTTTAGCCAAACTCAGTAAATTATTTCAGTTGACAATGTGGGCATCATTTATTTCGGTTTATTCATGTCACACAAGTAAAACTCAAGGACGTTGATCTAATACAAAATGTACTTACCCAACAGTTGATTTTTAATAATATCGACACAACTCCCTCCACTCCTCGTGGTTGTTCAAAGTTCCAGGCAGAATCTATGGGAGACGCATTAACATCTCGCGAGATAATCCCATCGCAGGATTTTGTAATATCGCGAGATCTTTTGTTACTACATCTTGGCAGCACAGTTTATGGTTTGGGCAATTACATCCAACTCAGACATAAATGGTGACCGGGTATATTTCTGTTTTACATGTATATGCATACACTCCATAAAAAATAACAACGAATATATCAGGCTACAACAGGTTGAAATAATGACTAAAATGCAGTGAATTTGCAATCACTTAACCATGAGCACCTTGTGTAATTTATTTAAACAAGATAAAGTAAATATATTTACTTTGTATACAAATCGTGTATTTCATAAAGATAATTCCTGATAATTGTTTCTGTCTTGCTAGACTAGACGTGCAAAAGACGTCAGTTGACGTCTATTCACAGCCTTGATGATCGACGTATAAAGGACGTCAGTGGACGTTTTCACAACCTTTTAAAAACTACTCGGGCAATTAAATTAATTATTGCAGTATTAACCGTGCAAGGATTAAGCACAGGTTTTTTCCATATTTCACAAGAATTTCATAGAGGGTCATGATGGACTAAATGCACGTGGAAAAGACGTCGCCAGGTGACGTCCTCTCACCCAATACACTATTGAACTAGCTAAAAGTTAAAATAACAATTATACATGCAACTGTAGACATGTACAAATGTATCTGAATGCATTTTTAGGAAATGTTATGTCACATATTTATGCCGTCCATACCGCAACTATTTTTGGCCAGGGACACGACGTTGCCGTCGGACCAATGTTTGCTGGGTTCATTCTCCAAGCGTCAAATTGGTGTAACAACCCACCCAGTGGGGTAATATATTATAAGATATATTATAATGCATATTATAAGACATAATACATATATTTAAATAAAATAAAAAAACGAAGTAAAATCATTCACTGGCTTGCCATGGTTACTCGATGAGGTACGACTACGAGTAAATGTCCGGGTAAGTACACCTCTGGCCACTGTGGGGTTGTTACACCAATTTGACCGAATTTGACGCTGGGAGAATGAAGGGACATGTTTTTAAATTGACCAAATTAAGTTTGTTGATGCATCTTTCACGCTCTATAGCAGACAGGTTGGACATATAATTACTTGAAATTATTCACGCCTGTCGGCTGTGTACGGACGTTGTTTTGTGACGCTATTTTGTATTGAAGTCTATGGGAAAGTCTTTTTATTTTCCCCTAAATGTGGGCGTGAACCGGTTCAGAGAAATTCTATGACGCTGCGCCGGTTGTGCGTATATGGCTATAGACAAGCAGATGGACTCAGAATATGAACTTAACGCACAAAGTTTCACACTACGCGTTTCTCAGTACTGGCATGTGCTTGACATTGGACATTCGCAAATTTAGGGACCGTCTCTAAAGTTACATATACATTGGTACACACGTTTCTAACTTCAGTAGCATTGGGAGGTAATGACTTACAGAAAAGTGGTAGGTGTCAGGCATGATGCACACCTTTTATATTTTTGATATGTATTCAAAATAAATTGAAGTTTGCTATTGAAGTTAGAAACATGTGTAATGTCGTATGTAACTTTAGAGACGGTCCCTCCCTACGCGCGAATGTCCAATGTCCAATGGGGGGGATTATGATATATGATTCGATAACTAATCACTCGTTGAAAAAGACGAATTGACTGACTAAAGTTTAGTAAACAAAATGGAATATAACTCAATACCATTTCATTAGAAAACATTACAGTGGCTGAGTGCACTGGATACATCACAGCAGTTTTTCGAATAAAAAAAAATACACAATCATCCTAAAAAGAGACCATATATATTATAGTATAGACCCCTTTTGCGCCGACGTCACAGTTACGTCACGGCGCTAGCTGGAGGCAAAACAAAGGGGAAACTGGAGGCTGCAAATAAACCAGCACAGATTCGGCTACATAATAAGGAGCTTAAATTAGTATTATTATTATTAAATGTCATCTTGTTGAGTTGTTGGGTGCTAGAATCAATGAAAAATGAATATGCTGTATCTGGAATTTTTATTTCTATAAAATATTCACATCATTAAAATTGCACCGTAATGTGACTCTTTACATTGTCGTCTTCTTGGCGCTGGCTAGGCAGAACTGCGGATCGTAGGCTACCCATGATCGTACCACACAAGTCTTGTACATGACCATTCAGCACATAGTTATAGGCATCTACAGATTTATATGCCCTCAGTTTCTCTTTACGCTCTGTTTCTCTATCGGATAGCTGTAGAAGTCAGGCCACTCAACCGGAGTTAGCCTAGCGTTAACGTTCATCCTGTCAGATCGTCCATCCATTGACTGAGCGTGTATGGGTCAGCCAATCTGGTTCCGTCCGTTAAAATTAACTTTTGCAAATAACAATCGCGGTTCTGGACAGTGAGTGACCTTGCAGATTAAGATAAAATCAGATTTTCTCCAGTCATTGTTAAAAAACAAGCTAACAAAACTTGCAAACTAGCGTTAGTGAAGTGGCCAGAGGGATCGTTCTGCCTCCACGTAAGCCCCGCCCACATAAAAACGTCACTATGTTTACTAACTGAAAAGGGGTCTATAGGCTAGGCCTTCTCATCAACACTCCCTCCGGGACCGAAAGGGTATTCTGACGTTACAGACACAATTATCATCGCAAACATCTAGATATTAAAACAAACTTTTTATATCTTGACAGTTAAAACATCAAACAACACTAGAACAATAAATTAATTAAATTACTTACTTGTTTTTTTCAGCTGAATGATTCCTCTCGAAAACGTTGGTCTGCGTCTGCAGGATCCCCCTCAGGATTTAAATTAACCGCCAAAACCTTTTTTCAGGCGGCTGAGTTCCTTAATTCTAGTAGTGGCCCGCTTGTGACAAAACGAACTCAGGCGATGGTAAATACACACAGCTACACCGAGTATGGACCTGACAGTAGTACAACTGCTTTCAGCCGATACTGGCCCATACAGAAAAAGCCGTCAGTCAGTCAGATGTGTTATGCACAGTCGGTACGGATCTGGCCCATTATCTGTTCACCATTGCCGACAGTGAGCCGACAGTGACGCATTTCAGCCGGAATCGGCCCAACTGTGCTTGCTATCTGGGGACTGCTTCATGATAATCGAATGTACCCAGTTTTAACATTAGTTTTAGTTTAACCACAGATTAACTTATAACGCTAGTGTATGGGGCATTGAATAAGTAAAAATAAAAATCACTAGTTAATACCACTAACAAGGCTCAAAATAGCCCCACACTAACACGCTAGCATAATTAGGGTCTCTACCTGCAAACCGAAGCATTGAGAACTTTGTAAGTGTACAAACAGTTTAATAATAAGATACTTTATAAAGACAGTACACTTCGCGTATACAAGTAAGAGCCATCTTTGGAAAACAGTCTCGACCAGTCGAACGAACGCCGTGCTACGTGAGCTGAACTGTGACTATCGACCAGCACGTAGCATGGCGTTCGGGGTCATGAAAACGTATCCCAGAGAACGGTAGACTCGGGGTGGTGGTGGTACCCATGTGTTATTTAGCCCTAGGTTCATTTTTGGCCGGAATTGTCCTTTAATGTACGATCTTACATTAGCTCAACCTATTCATTGTGGTTAATGTTAACATACGTTTAATGCCAAATTACCTTTGGCATTAAACACAATACTAAACACTGCTGTGAGGGTGTTTCTAATACAGATGCTGAGGGAGTGACTGTGAATTAAACATCTTTCTCTCTTCTGACTCAATCTAATCAATCTCTCTATATTTGTCTTGGAAACATATTGTTGATGTGTTTACATGCCTAAACACTATCAGAATCACTGACTTGCACTTTAATATATTTTTTCCATGAATGAGTATTAAATTATTCCCAATAGTCCATTCTCTTAATCTCACAGCTTTTCTCTTGGTTGCGCTGATTCCAGTATTGTATATTTATTTTAGCGCTTTTATCCAATTATATTTCAGCCATCATGTGTTGCCAGGGTAAAATAAATCTTCCTTGAGGCCTTCAGAATCGACAGTGCGGCGCCTGTAGCTTAAAATGAATGGAAATGAAACAGTTACTTTAACCAATCAGATAATCAGTCAGATTTAATCAGCCAATTAGAGTTCGATTTGACTGCACTGGGGCCATCTAGCAGGCGTACAATAACGTCGGCATTTTTTTATGTCCTTTGATTGGGTGGTCAGGGTGCATACTATTACTGGTAGTCAGAGGCTGAGCTAGCTAACCGCCTCTGTAGCGAACTACATAAACTAAAATACATTCCTGTAGATTTAATAGTTTTTCAACCCACAAATTAATGTTTCTTTCCCTCCTCGACCCCCAGAGCGGTCATGTTAAAGTCATGTTCGGCTAAAGTCAGACTACTTGGTCTCGTTTACATTTGAAGGAACGGAGAGTATCTTAGGTAGTAGCACAACAAAACCAAAATTAAATTAATAATGGATGCAGTTTCCACATTACTGGTTGTTTTCTTTGCCAGAGGTATCGATTCTAGGACATTATTATACTATTTTATCAGAGCCTGCATAAATGCTACCGTTCACTGCGCCATCTTGGATTCCCCCCTAAAGGTTTATATGTGGTGCACTGCTGAAATCTTTAATGCTACATAAAGTTTTATTTTCCTCCAGAGACTCTTGAACCTCAGAGTGAGAAAACTTTATTTATAAAGGCAAGCAAACACATGTGACAAATATACAGCAGTAGTAAAGTGAGATCTGTGTCTCTTTATTCATTTATTTGATGTATTTGAGGGAAACAATAAGCCTTTCAAACTGGATTTTTTTTAGGCAAAAAGAGTGAGCGTTCTGCTTTAGATTTCAGTACTTCCTGAAAAAGATGAACATATGAAGACAAATGAGTAAACCTCAAGTTACATATGTAAGTTTGTGAGAAATCAATAATTTCATCAATAATGACATCAATAATGACATTAGTCAAAAACTCTCGCTAAATTCTCTAAACAAAGTGTAGAAGTGATCTTTGATAGCAACCTTTCTTTTGAAAGCCACATTTCTGGCATTTGTAACACTGCTTTTTAAATCTTAAATACTCAATTACAACATATGCTATCACTGTCAAATGCAGAAAAGTTAATTTATGCGTTCATGACCTCAAGGCTAGATTATTGTAATGCTGTAACGATATGCCTTATTGGTAGATGTTATCTGAATTAAAATGGAGTCAGATTAAACTGTGTGAGAGTTTGGAGTGTTTAAAAAGATGAGACGTACAACAGTTATGAACAAATGTGTGATACAAGTGTATTTACAAATTCCACATGGAACTTAAAACAACACAATAAAACTAGAACACTCAGGTGTTGATTTCGATGGGGACGGTGGGTACGCGCCCCGACCAGATTTCGTCATGAGTCATTTTGTAGCCGACCTCAAATGTAGCCGACCCCCTACCACCCCGAGGAGCAAACCACACCCACCAATAAAGTTCAGAGGCTTGTCAACTGAGCTTAAAACAAAGAATTTATTAAAGTCTCAATAGTTAAAATGTCTCTTGAAGCAGGACAACCGTCTTCTGTTATGGTAGGTCTCTGGAAACAGGGCAACTGCCTCCCTCCACAACGTGTCTCTAAGCCTGGTTTTTAGTCCGGAGTTCCCCCACGCTCCCCCACTTAAAGGGGGCTGCCACCCAGCTGAGTTAGCTCCTCCCCCAGCGGATAACTGGCAGTACAGTGTCACCGACTTGCTCCCTGGCCCTCAGCTGGCCACTCAGTCCACCACGGCCCAGTCACGAAGCCTGGGGGAAATCCACAGCAAACGTAGAATACTCTTTGAAACAGAGGAAAACACCGCAACACACCAAGGTTCAAGTGAGGTCTCACCACAATCTTCACACCAATATTCAGCAGGCGATCGACTCAGAACAGCGGCAGACAGGCGGCGCCGGTGGCACTGGGATGGGTTATTCCATTGTATACCTGCCAGGGAGAAGACGAACTGGATGGTGGGTTTACAATTGCATGTCGGAAGCGGGAGGCTGGGATCCTTAAGCTGCAATGCAGACTGTTGATAGTGAGACACAGTGTAGAATAGTAGAGCGAGGCTGGTAAGTCGTTGGCTACGGCACTAGCAAGACAGCAGTATGCACATCCAGTGTAAGAGTCGATAGAATGGTGCAGTGAGGCTGGTAAGTCGTTGGCTACAACACTAGCAAGACAGCAGTATGCTCATCCAGTATGGAGGTCGATAGAATGGTACAGTGAGGCTGGTAAGTCGTTGACTACAGTACTAGCAAGTCAATGCAAACTGGACGTATACTCATTGACTAAACCTCGTTCACAATAGCGAGGCGGGGGAGACGGAGGGCAGACACGCATATACTGGCAACATATTTCCCGCGTTCTACAACTCAATCCAATCGCTGTATGTAGGAGTGGGTACTTAGCTTATCGTAGCCCAGCAGATCTCCCTCCCGAATGCTTCTCTGTCCCCAGCACATTTCAAACCAAACTGATGCCCATGAGAACACTAAGGTATTCTAGCATTAAAAATACTGTTAAAAGCACGGAGTCCGTTTGCACCATACCATAGCACAGTCCATAAAAATCCTAGCGTGTTGCTAGTCCCAAAGTGAATGTGAGACGTGTCTACTGGTGTATATACAAATTTCACCGAAGTGATAATCCAAATTGTGCTGGAAAGGTAAGTCCACCGGTGGTTCGACCGTGTAGCGTGTTGCAGGTTTTTAATAAATGCTGTGTTCTTTTGAAGAAACTGCCTATTCTCTGTCATTTTACATGGTGTCAGAAGTAACGGACTATGGTGAAGTTTAATCCACCTCCGAGTTTTTCCTTTGATAAGCCGACGGAATGGATGAATTGGAGACAAAGATTTCAGCGCTTCTGTACGGCTACTAAGCTTGATAAAGAGGATGGAGAAGTGCAAGTGAGTTATCTTTTATTTGTGAATGGACAGCACAAGCCTAAATACAAAATTCAAGCTGACATTAATGAAAAAATGCAGAAACGTTTTGAATGCAAGTGATGAGCGCTGCCCTGTAAGTAGGGGCAAATGCCACAAAACTGGACACTGGTCCCAGTAAAGACACTAGAGCCAGCTAATGTCACATTGGATAGCCCTGGGGGAAAGTCATACCCATTCTCTGCCTATGTGGTCCGTGGATATAACGTGAATAACCTGCTTAGTCGGTCTCTATCAGCTGACATGAACCTAGTAAGGAGAGTGGAGGAGGCGAACGCAGCTTCTGAACGCTATGATGCATTTGGTGAGACACTCAAAACTGACTGTCAAAATACAGTTAACCTGTGTGTGCTGTTTGGGGTCTTTTGTGACCCTAAATTATGTTTGCTAAAATAAAAATAAAAAACTCTCTTTGTCCAAATGGCATTAAACTTTGTACAGTTGTCCTCACTGTACAGTTCTAGATCTACAAATAAAAAAAATATATTTTATGTTAGTGTGGGGAAAAAAGTCACATTTGTGCTGTTTGGGGTCTCCAGATAGATCTCGTTTTTGAGAGATTGTTCTGTTTTTTTAAACAAATGTAATTTTACTCAGTTTATTAATGTTTTTACTCCACATTTGAGCAGTTTTTGGAGGAAATGTATGTACATATATTAAAATATATAAATATTTTAAATAGGTTTTTATTTTTATTTTAAAAACGCTTTTTATGTAAAATTCACTTTATAAAAGACCCACATTTCTAAATTTCCTTCATGGAGATAACATGGATACTTTTACATGGTTCAGTGTAAGACTTTTGCCCATCTTTGGAAAATAGCCCGAGTGTAAACCACAAACGAACAGCACACAAGGGTTAAAAGACTTGTCGCAGCCATATACTGTGTGTTCCCAATGCTTCAAACGGTGAAAGAAGAGTTGCAGAGGATCGAGAACAATGGTGTCATAGAGCGTGTGACACAACCAACCAAATGGTGTGTGCCAATGGCACCCGATCTGAAGAAGATCGGCAAAGCACGCATCTGCATGCATCTTAAAAGACTGAACGACACAGTAAAACGAGAGCATTTTGTTCTATACCCACTGCTGATGAGATTATTGCTAAGCTTAGTGGCGCAATGTTCTCCTCCTCAGATCCCTCTCCACCCAGAGCGCTGCAGACTCGCCACCTTTACCACACCACTTGGGAGATATTTTTTCAGGAGGCTTCCCTTTGGGATTTCGAGCGCTCCAGAGATCTTCCAGAGGATAATGCAGGAGACGCTTCAAGTGCTGGAGGGCCGAAGGTCTTTATGAATGACATACTTGTCTATGAGTCTTCCCTGGAACAACATGACTCTCGTCTGGAACAAGTGCCGCAGAGAGGAGTCTACAGGGTTTAAACTAAATACGGAGAAATGCACGTATGCACTCGGTTCCTGGGTCACCTTATTAATGAGACAGGAGTGCAGATAGATCCAGATAAGGTGGATGCTATCCGACAGCTTCCAACACCACAAAATCTGCAGGAACTGAAAAGGGTGCTTGGCATGGTGAATTATTTGTGGAGGTTCATCCCAAACCTCTCGACAGTAAACCAGCCACTAAATGAACTCCTCATGCAGAAAGGTACGTGGATGTGGACACACACACAGCAGACAGCTTTTGAAAACATCAACGAGCTGCTCATGAAGGCACCAGTCCTCATATATTACGATGTCGCTTGGACCACTGCTAGCATACTAGCATACGGCTCACTGATGCAGAAAGTTGATATGCACAGATCGAGGAGTGTCTGGCCAGTGTGGGGGAATGTGAGAAGTTTGAAAAATACTGTGTGCTTGGATGAGTTTAAGCTGGTGACGGATAACAAGCCCCTGGTCCCTCTCATCAATAGCAGGAGCTTATAGATAACGTCCCAGTACGATGTGCCAGGAAGAATTAAGGCAGTTATGAAGCCAAAAGAGGGTCAAACCTGCTACTAGCAAAGTGTACATAATAAAGTGTCCAATTAAGTGAATTTATAGTGTGGATTTATATAGTCTATTTTGGACACTATATGGCGCTATTTAATAGTGGGATGTTTTATATAGCGGCTACTCAATCCAATGATGAAACCGCTGAGACAGGGACTTTATGCACTTGTGACGCATAGATAAAACATCGGTGAGGAAAATTAACTTTTACTAGCAATTCTTTATTGTACAGACTGATGTTTCTTGATGGAACGAAGTTTAGTGTTCAACAAAGAATACATCGTCCCTACTCACCCCATCTCCCTATCTCAATCACTGAACAGGTGAATAATATTCACATTCCTACGTAATCCCGTGACCCCCCACCATCATCATGTGACAATCAAAACATTAACTCTTTCATGTCTACTACATTTTATTTGATGAAATGTAAGGTTCATGGTCTGTTAACCAATTACAAATGAGAAAAATGAAAGAATTCAATTAGTTGAAAATGTGGTTTTTTATTGAATTTTGATTGCATTGAATTTTCACACTCCTTTTTTCTGAATAGGAGCATATTTCTTACACTTTAAGCTACAATATGTTATTTTCTCACCGCCAGAGGTCGCATTTTCAAAACAATAACAAAGACGAAGCTTGCTGACGCTATTAAAGAGAGAGTGGAACGATGGGAGATGTCGTTTTCAACATCCAGAGATGTATAGAATTCACGAATCATATAAATTGTAAATCAGCTAATTAATTAGTTTTTGTATTACCTGTACGTTTGATCACGCTATGTTATGTCATCGTAATGAATTAGCTGCCAGGTACATTTGAACAAACCCACAGTATTTGCAAGTAATGGCTAAATAATTTTTTGCAAAACATACTTAATTTCACTGCCATAGACATGGTCACCAGACTTGATAAAAAGCGCTACTGATGTACAAACAAAGTGCAATATAACTGTAGTGTACAATAAATAATATATATTTGCTTACCTGTATATTAAAACACATGCGAGAGCAGAATCTCTGTGGACAGATCAAGTCCAAGTTTGTCGCGAAGCTCTCCCCATCCTGAAAACGCCACGCCGATATTGATCCTTGATTTTATTCTCCGTTTTTCCCAAAGCATGCTTGCCTAAGTTGATCTATGTTTACTTTTTTTGGATTTTCTGTACTTGCCAATCTATAATTGTGAACCATTATGACTGAACAACACAACAGCAGGGTGCGAGATATTGTATCATACACTGAACAAAATTATAAACGCAACACTTTTGTTTTTGCCCCCATTTTTCATGAGCTGAACTTAGAGTGGCTAACTTCTCTGTGGGCCTCGAGTCAGTTCACTAGTGTAATAACGTAAGCTTCTGTTGTTGTACGTCACACGCATCACACACATGACCAGCGTCGGCCAATAGTGAGCCTACATGTGACGTAGCTCTGCGCAATCACACTACGTTAACTGACTAGAGGCCCACAGAGAAGGAAATGAATAGTTGAAATAAAGTCGTTATTTTTGTTTGTTTTTGCGCACAAAAAGTATTCTCGTTGCTTGATAAAGTTAAGATTGAGCCACTGTAGTCACTTGGACTATTTTAACGATGTCTCTAATAACTTTTCGGGGCTGGCAAGTTTCAATCCCTGAAGAAGCCAATGGACTAGTATGGAGGAGGGATCCAGCTCTCAGATTTCATAAAAAATATCTTAATTCGTGTTCCGAAGATGAACGAAGGTCTTACGGGGTTGGAACAACATGAGGGTGAGTAAATACTGACAGAATTTTCATTTTTGGGTGAATTATCCCTTTAAAGCTAGTCTGAGTCTTCATATGAGCAGGAATGGAAAGAAAGCCCTTCAAACACACAGTAATGACAACTCAGTGAGTCTGATTAGTTTCATTAGTCAGTCACTGAATATCACTCTTCAACAATAAAGTATTGAATATTACATACAAAACTAAAAAGCTGAGAGGGAACTACAGCGGTTCCTGTGAAAGCGGTCACTCTGCTGGTCTGGTTCTTGAAGTTTGATCATTTTCTCTTGGCGATCGGCACATACACCACATGATCCTCCTCTTTAACATCCTGTCAAAAACACAATATATAATAAAAAAATGTACAGTATGTATTTATTGTATTATACATGTATTTATTATGCAGTATCACAAAACTTCCAAAAGCCTGTAATTGAGAGACTTTCATTGTTTCCTTCCGTTTGTTTTTTAATGCTTGCCATCGAAGGTGCTGTTCTTATGGCTTTTAAACATATTTAACATAGTGCTTTTTGTGTTTTTGTCTGTATAACGATCTATCTATCACACACTGGCGCACTCACTGCTGAAATGAAACACAGACATGAATTAGTAATAAATGATCTTACCGAATTCTGTGCTTTTCTTTTGTAGAACTTTGGCTCGGTGTAAGTGATTTCTTCTTGAGTCTCAACTGTTTCAACGATAATAAGATGTAGGTGAATTAAAACAACAAAACCCAATGTTATTAACTATATCTGTTTATTTACATCAGATATGTTATTAGGGCTGTCAAAGTTAAAGTGTTAAAGCTCACATTACTGCATTACATTAACAAATTGATTCACTTTGACTCATTCATCAGTCACTAACAGGGTGTAACGTGATTGGTTGTAGCAATAACTCGCACGACGACGGAATATACAGGAACACACTTGGAAATTTTCACAGGAAACATGTAGTTGCCAAACATCAATGAACATACGTAGACCGACAGCCACTGGAAGGAAACTAAGAGAATTTAAACACTGGGACTAATGTGATAATGTGAACGAAGCTCCAGGGCGGATTTGAAGGTGGGAGGAGCCATGGTGTTGCGGACTTGATGGAAACAGACACCCTGGGGACGACCCACTGAGATGCAGCGACCAATGAAGGAGACCTGCTCGACGGGTGACCAAGGCGGAGCCGGAGGGACGAAGGAGCCCGGAGAATTGGATTCTCAATGCCCAATGGATTCGGGTCGAACCGAGGGGGGAAGGAGCCAATGCGGCACTGAAGTGTCGACTGGACAAGGTGGAGCGATGGGCCCAGAAGCTGGAGGTGGAGACAGGGGATCCTCTGGGCTGGGTGGAGCTGATGTAGAGGTCTACACGGAGCACCCAAGACCCGACCCGGGACCCGTTCGGGTTCGAGTCTATATTTTAAATGGCCAGCCGGGTCCGGGTCGGGTCCCAATCTATTACTTCGGGTCCCGGGTCTGTTTAACATTGTGTGTAATACCCGAGTCGATCGGCTCGGAGAACACCCGGCCATGATCAGAGTTAATGCAAGCGATAACAGTGAAAATGGTGATAAACGCCTTCATAATCGATGTGAGAAGAAAGCTAATAAATAATGAGTATAAAGAGGTTAAACCTATGGGCACCTCTTCTGTCTGGGCATCTTTCATGCTTATTCTAGATATTCTATGATGCTAAAATTGCGTTAAAAAGCTCCTATTTCAGGTTGCTCCAGCTAACGCGTTTGTACAGTCTCAAGCGCATTTCATATTTCTATAGCAACCAGAACTCCTGCAGTGACAAAATGTCTCCAAAATGAAGATTGGCTCTTTTACTTAAAAGACAGGACTTATTGCACCAAACCACGCTTTAAGCTTTCTCCCATTTTTACAATAATACGAATGAACCGTCTTGTTAATTTTAAAGTCTTTTTTACAGTATATGGGTCAGACTCGGCTCAGAGTGCACAGAGATGATAGCAAATAAATAATGCTAATGTCAGTGGCCATGACACTGAACGAGCAATCTTATTATATTTCAAAAGGGCAAACAGTCAAAGTTATTATACGAGTTATATGGAAACTAAGGCTACGTTCAGAGTGTCAGTCCAAAACGGATATTTGTGCATATCCGATTGAAATCCGATCAGAATTAGCTGATGTGAACAGCACATTTTTTTTTAGAATTTTTACAAATCCGTTTCAAGCTACATCCATATGTGGTTTGAAATCCTATTCAAATCACATTTATGGAAATCCGTTTCAGTCAGACCGCTTTGATCGGATTTCACGTGGTTTATATGACTTTCTCAGGCCACCTAAAATAAACGTCAGACGGTGTTTTAGGAAACATGTTGAAAGTCGCTGCCGAAACAATGTTTTGTTGTTGCAAAGTGCCGGACGAGCAGAAAATGACAATATAACGGATAAATCTTTTGAAACTGGCGGAGACAACAGCGCGAAAAAAAGCTTTTCCATGTTGTAAAATTTAAAGTTGTATTGCAATGCAAATTTAAAGTTGTTTTTGGTATATGCCTAACAACAGCAATGTCATTGCCATAAAAACCAATGCAGATATTCTGGAAAACATGTCGGGGTGTCACAAATTGTCACCATAGTTGCTTTAGTTACTACATAAGTGTCAGGGGTCACAGAAGGAACAGACTGAATGGTAAGTATTTAACGTTTATTTGTGCAGATGGAAACTCAGTCGGAGATAACAGGTAAGGATCAAATGACTTTGAAACATTAAACAGGCTTAGCTGAATGATAATGTCCTTTTCTCTCTTGCAGATGGGTAGGAAGCAGTCACACTGGAGATGGATGGATACGGAAGGATCGGGAAGCTGGTAAGTAGCAGGTTGGTTGAAGGAGAGTCTGTGAGTCATGTATAGACGAGACCAGACAAGTGACTGCAGTGAAGGTGAGTGCCCTATAGTGCATGAGGGTGATGGGACACAGGTGACGGTGATCATGATGAGGTGCAGGTGATGATGACCGGGAATGCTGGGAAGTGTAGTGAAGACACAGATGAAGGAGGTGAAGACACAGATGAAGGAGATGAATGTGACATAACTCCCCCCTCCCGCTAGGCGCGACCCGTGCCGTACAAGGCAGAAAACGGGAGTGGGGGTGGGCATCCTGGAGTCCGTGACAGGAAGGTGGACCGGGTGCAACTGGACGGACTCCAGGATGGTCCAGGCGGCCATGGCGTAGCAGGACGAGAGGGCGGCCAGGGCGGAGCAGGACTTGCAGGCGGCCAGGGCGGAGCAGGACGTGGGCGTGGCCACGGCGGAGCAGACGAACCCTCGGGCATCCAGGGCGGAGCTGTTGGACCCTCGGGCGTCCAGGACGGAGCAGTAGGTACCGCCGCGGCCGCCCGAAGGCGTATAGCCCCCCCCAAAATTTTCTTGGGGAGGTTAACGGGTTGATGCTCCGGGTAGGAGAAGTCCAGCGGCGGAGGCGTGTCAGGGCTGGACAGGACCAGCGGCGAAGAGGGCTCTGGGCTGGGCAGGACCAGCGGCGAAGAGGGCTTTGAGCTGGGCAGGACCAGCGGCGAAGAGGGCTTTGGCGCAGGATCAACGGGCTCTGTGCTGGACCGGACCAGCGGTGAAGGCTCTGTGCTGGACCGGACCAGCGGTGAAGGCTCTGTGCTGGACCGGACCAGCGGTGAAGGCTCTGTGCTGGACCGGACCAGCGGTGAAGGCTCTGTGCTGGACCGGACCAGCGGTGAAGGCTCTGTGCTGGACCGGACCAGCGGTGAAGGCTCTGTGCTGGACCGGACCAGCGGTGAAGGCTCTTCGGGACAAGTTCCTGGCTGGATGGTCCATTTGGCGGCACGCACTGACATCAGCGGGAGATCGGCCACGCTGGTCATCAACCCTGGACGACCATAGACTGATCTGGTGACTGGGCTATGGAGGGGGATGGATGGCGTGGCGAAGAGGGCTGGAGGCGGTGGCGTTCCGGACCGGGACGCAACACTCTCCAGACACCGGAACCCAGTCTCTCTCCAAGATAGTCCGGTGTTGTCTGGGAGGTCGAGGGGACGATGGAATGTGATCCCGATCCAGAACAGGGTGCTGAGGGTTTCATCCTCCAGGGAACTGCTGAGGGCGAGATGAAAAAACTCTGGAGAACTCCAGGACATCGTGGTTCTCCTGAGCCAAGTTGATGAACCGGATGCGTTCCTCCATATTTTTTGGTCTGGTCTTCTGTCAGGGCTCACAGAAGGAACAGACTGAATGGTAAGTATTTAACGTTTATTTGTGCAGATGGAAACTCAGTCGGAGATAACAGGTAAGGATCAAATGAAACATTAAACAGGCTTAGCTGAATGATAATGTCCTTTTCTCTCTTGCAGATGGGTAGGAAGCAGTCACACTGGAGATGGATGGATACGGAAGGATCGGGAAGCTGGTAAGTAGCAGGTTGGTTGAAGGAGAGTCTGTGAGTCATGTATAAACGAGACCAGACAAGTGACTGCAGTGAAGGTGAGTGCCTTATAGTGCATGAGGGTGATGGGACACAGGTGACGGTGATCATGATGAGGTGCAGGTGCAGGTGATGATGACCGGGAATGCTGGGAAGTGTAGTGAAGACACAGATGAAGGAGGTGAAGACACAGATGAAGGAGGTGAATGTGACAATAAGTGTAACTAACAAGTACAAAGTTTTTATACCCAGTGTGAGGAAAGGAAGTAAGTTTTAGTCAGGTCAAAATTCCCTCAACACAACATGAGGGTTAAAAGGAACAACACCATTAAAGTATATTATTAATTGTTACAACACTTATTACTTTTACACATTCAATAGCATATATAATTTAACACTTGCCTTCTTCATGAGTTTTTCTACATTTCTTGCAGATGCAGAAGATCCCAACGACTGCAGCAATAATGAACAGAAATCCAGCGGCAGCAGCAGAGATCAGCACTATTATAGACACTGAGAGAAACAGTTATTAGTGTCAGCTAGTGATAAGAGAACTTCACAGTTAGTAGTATTTTTTTGATGCTTTCCATTTAAATTATTTTTTTTAGTTTCTAGTTTATTCCATTCTATTGTGGTTTACAGTAAAATCAAATTGTATGTGTTTCATTTCAGGCTGAAAGGCAGCAAAGGGTGCTGATGTTGTATATGTAGGCTATATGATAAACAATCTGAGGTATGCCGACTGTTACGATCACCAGCTGGAGTGCCCAGGATATCCACCAGAGGGCGCTCCTCCCCATACCAGTGTCATTCCACTACATTTCCCAGAATCCTTTGTCCAGACTCATTATCCCTGATTAGTTTCAGCTGTTTCTAATTTACCCTTGTTAACTCTGTCTATATATACCTGGGCTGCGTTCCACTCCACTTTTAGACACACACTTCCACAAGCATTTCCCCTCGGGGAATCCACACCGCCATTTTTGAGAAATTGAGAATTAATTTGAGTATATGAACCTTGAAGTGCGTTCCACTTCGTGAAGTGGATGAGGGAAGTTTATATGGACAGACCCTCCTCCCCTCGATTTTGACGGAGGGAGCGAGTCTACTCCGATGTACACTTCAAGCAGCTCTATATCCCTCAATTCAACTTGATTGTGACGTCACCGCAGATCTCACTTAACTGTAGTGTATTTTTTTTGAGAATGAATCACATAATGATACATTAATTATGTTGACATTTAATCGCCTAATACTTGTAGCTCATATGGAGACTGTGGGCCCTATCTTGCACCCAGCGCAATTGACTTTGTACGCCGACGCATGTATCATTCCTATTTTGCACCCGACGCACAGCGGACTTTTCCCTCCACAGACGCACGTCAGTAAATTAGGGAATGAACTTTTTAAGGGTGCATGCTTAGCCATAATGTAGCGTGTGCACAACGCGCATACACTTTGCTTCCTGAATAAGCAAAGTGTATGCGTTTTGCAGACCTGAATAATTTGGGTAAATGTGTAAGCTAGATTTATGCCTATTTTTTCACATCTTCGTGGACACCACAATGATTTGCCTCGTGTGGTAATATTTTTCCTTGTAATTATGTATGACTTGCAAGAATGGGAACTTCTGCGTCTGTGTAAATGAGAGAACATAGAACTTAGCGTGGTCCATTCAAACCTTATTGCACGAGTTCCACCAGTAGTGTTCACTCATGCAACGTAAGCAATGGCGCACATCCGAATCCACGAGACAGAGGGAAGTTTGCGAGTGAAGGGCATAAAAATTTGGAGTGGAATGCAGACCTGGTTTACTCAGTCACTCTTTGCGATGTCTTGTTGGTGTTACACTGCATTTCTGAGCGCTATTTCTGGTTTCTGTTTCATGGTCTTGATCTGTGCCTTGGACTTTTGTTATTATCTGGATGGTTTGCTCTGTGATTTTGACCTATTGCCTGTTTATGGTGTACGATTCTGGAATTTCCCAATAAAAGCAGCGTTGAGACAGCTATGAAGTCTTTTGACAAAATATTCAAAAGCAAAGACATCAGATTGCTGATCAAGATGAGACTAGTTTAGACCCTCATATTGTTGGTTGTTAACTACTTTTGTGAAAGCTGGATGATCCAGAAACAAGACCGAAGGAAGTTGGACTCGTTTTAAATATGAGAAGAATCCTGCGTGCGCCGTGAACGACAGGACAAACATAGAGTCAATCATAGAGGATATCAAACAAGAAACTCAAAGGACAAATGATGAAACTGCATTTGTCGTACTTTAGTCACACGGTTTGAAGGGAAATATGACAGATCAAGGTGATCATGATTGTGAATATTGAGGGTAAAAGCTGCAGAGGAAAACCTCCAAAGAGATACGATTACAGCGAGGACAGGACGGATGCTGGAGGATCTCATCAGACTAGTACAAAACCAAATCCTTTTTAATTATTTAGTCTTTCAAATCACAAAGACTCGAATCCGAGCTGATGAGACACAACAACAACATATGTATCAATAATCCATATAACAGAGACGATTATGTTGAGTAAAAAACAAAAGGAACAGTTCAATAATTAGGAGTCAATGTAATTTTAAAGCCATAAAATGCTGACCATTTGTTTATCACCAATCATTGAAACCATTGAATGTCTATATAATCAACTAATATCATCAGTGCTGCCGTACCTGCACATGTGTGACAGAGTGTGTTGATGTCCAGATGTGTGGTCTGGTTGCTGATGGGATTGTTCAGCACACAGCTGTAGGTGTTTTTATCCTGATATTCCACCTCCAGAGGTAGAGAGAGACTGATGCTGAGATCACACACACTGATGTTGGACAATACACTGATTCCTGCGTACCAGGAGAGAGTCACATGACTCACATTCAACACTGATGAACACACCAATGAACATGATGATGATGATGAACAGTGTGAAGAGTTACTGAGGATGACAGGAACAGGCAGACGAGCTGGGAAAGATTAGAAACATCACAGTAAGTCATACTTTCTGTTCAGGGAGTGTGTGATTTTCAGATTTATATAAAAAAAAAAATACACAGAGATGCCAGTATCAGAAAAATTAATCCAAAAAAAAAAGTGTTCATAAGGTTGGAAAGCAAATGTCAAAAATGATTGTGTATCTTAGATTTTACCATTTTACAATTGAAAAATAAAGGATTCTGCTCTAGTTCAGGCAGGCCATGTAGTCAATCAGCTGATTGGAAAAAAATCCAAACCCTCCCACATCAGCTGATCTGATTCATACAATCAATTGGCAACTTTCAAACAGGGTGCCTTACTTAAACATAGCCTCAGTCTTCCTGCCTGCTTCCACTACACACTGCTTTCCAACCCACCTCCTCCCCCAGCTCATCCTTTAACTTGTGTTTAACTTAATCAATGTCATTTTGTTGTGTTCTCAGGGGGGATTTGTGCTGCTCTCCCAGTAAAAGTATGGGAAGTTTTCCCCAGAAGCTGCTGCTGTTCCCTGTCTTGGCTTTTCATGGAGCTCATGAAAAGGATGGGGAAATTAGAACAGAGCCATACCACTAAATGTAACTAGAAAAATATGGCAATGGTATTTATTTATTTTTTTTTTTTTTTACTTAAGTGGTCCTGGCTGAAAGTCTTTTTTTAAATTTAGGATATGTCTACTTCAAAGTGATAAAAAAAAAAAAGGAAACCAATAATAAACTCACCGTAGACAATGAGACCAAACTTCTTTCTCTCACTGTTGATCTGTTGTTTATAAACTCCAGTATGTTCAGTTCTGGTGTTTGTGATGGTCAGAGATCCAGTTTGATTGTCCAGCTTCAGTCTGTCTCTGAATCTCCCATCAAGAACATCATCATATACAGTGATGTTGTAGGTCCGTTTATTGATTACAGCTATTAATGTGTTTTCATATCCAAACCTCCACAGATGCACATCATCATCCTTTATTTCAGTAAGATCAGAGTTTAGAGAGACTGAATCTCCCTCCATCACTGACTCCAGGACTGAATCATCAAACACACACCGAACAAACAGAAACAGGGTTTGTCACAGATAAACATATTATAATTGTTTATTAAATTAAAGATTAAAAACAACAAAAATAAACAAATGGTAAATTAATTCATTTACATTTTGTCATTATAAAAAAGGTGTAACCGTTTTTGAACTCACCACCATTGACAATGAGACTGAACTTCTTTCTCTCACTGTTGATCAGTAGTTTATAACCTCCATCATGTTCAGTTGTGGTGTTTGTGATGGTCAGAGATCCAGTTTGATTGTCCAGCTTCAGTCTGTCTCTGAATCTCCCATCAAGAACATCATCATATACAGTGATGTTGTCGGTCCGTTTATTGATTACAGCTATTAATGTGTTTTTATTTCCAAACCTCCACAGAATCACATCATCATCCTTTATTTCAGTAAGATCAGAGTTTAGAGAGACTGAATCTCCCTTCATCACGGATACTGGCCAAACACCATTATCACCAATCACTCCTGAAGAACAGAGTTGTCTTACGAGAGTATCTCTCGTACTGCGTAATAGCTTACGCTAGGGGAAAAACTCTTTTCCGCGAGATATTGAAGCCAAAAATTATCCTTAATTTTTTATTAATGTAAAACGCTTTGCAGCAGCAAGCAAACATAGGCGAAACAGCTCGCGCGCCTATTGGTTGCTCTGCAGCAAATGCAGCAGCCTATCGAGAGAGACTCTGCGTGACGTAATGACCAATGGGGGCAATTCGCGGCCATATCGTCACGTCCCGCCAGAAGGGGCGTGGTCTCGCCCTATAAATATGCTCGTTAGGCTGATACAAGCTGATTTTTACCTCTTCAGCGAAGCACACGCATCGCTGGATCCGGAGTGAGAAGCCGCGCCGTCGAAGCAAGCTTTTCAGCGGGACGAGCTCTGGAGTCGCTGGCCTCGCCGCCTTCAACTGCCGTACCTGCTGCGCTTTCCGGCGTTATATATCCTTTTCACACTCTGTGTATTTCTCTGTTGAGAAGTGTTTGTTCGCTTACTTGACGCGACTTACACTTCTCTCTCAAAAGAGCAGCGTCTTTTTAAAGATGCCTTCCTGTGGCTCGTGCCGCGCCCCGCTCAGCGATGGAGACCGACACGTCATCTGTGTTTCCTGCCTGGGTGAGGATCACGCGGCTATCGCGCTCGCTGACGGCGGATGCCCTCATTGCGAGCTTTTGTCCATGGTGACTCTGAGGACGCGCCTGGCATCATTCTCCGAGCCTTCACCGCAGCCCGCCGTGGTGCCGCGCCGCAAGAAGCGCCGCGCCCAGCGCGCTCCCGAGCTTTCTCCAGCCCGCCAAAGCTCGCCGGTTCGCCCGCCAGCTTCGCCGGCTTCGCTCGAGTCGCTCACTGACGGACAACGGCCGCCGCCTGCCGCCGCGTCCATCCACGAGCTTGACGAACCCTCCGAGGCGTGTTCTCTTCTGGCGTCCGATAGTGAGGATTGGGCGAGCTCTGTGGATCTCCCCTCCACTAGCGTTTCCCGCCAGACTACTGGTAAGAGAGCCGGCATTGAGACTGAGCTGATGCGTCTGCTCTCTCAGGCCGTTGAAAGCATCGGTCTCGATTGGGAGGCGCCCGCGCAGCCGCCGCGCAACAGAATGGACGGACGCTTTCTCGGAAATGACGAGGCTCCGACGAAATCGCGGCCCGCGCCCTTCCTCCCGGAACTTCACGAGGAAGTGACGAAATCGTGGAACGCCCCCTTCTCCGCCAGGCTGCGTACCTCTGCTTCTGCTGCCTTCTCCTCTGTGGATGGCGCGAAGGAAAGAGGATACCTTTCTGTTCCTCCTGTGGAACCAGCTGTAGCGTCTCATCTCTGCCCGCCCTCCGCTGGACGGCGCGCGCACACGACGCTTCCTTCTAAAGCCTGCCGAGTGACGTCATCCATGCACGGTCGCGCTTACACCGCCGCCGGGCAAGCAGTTTCAGCGATGCACACTATGGCTATCCTGCAGATTTTCCAGGCCGACCTTCTCCTTAAACTGGACGAGGAAGGACCCGGAGCGATCTGCGTGGCGGACCTGAGAAGCGCTACAGACCTCGCTCTTCGCGCTACTAAAGCCGCTGCACAGGCCATAGGACGAAACATGGCCTCTCTCACTGTGGCTGAGAGACACTTATGGTTGACGCTGTCTGAGATGACGGAAGCCGAGCGCTCTGTGTTCCTCGACGCGCCCATTTCCCAAGCGGGCCTTTTCGGATCTGCCGTCACAGACTTCGCGGACAGATTCATGGAGGTACAAAAAACTTCGCAGGCCATGAAGCACTTCCTTCCGAAGCGCTCGAGCTCCGCTGCAGGTCGCTCTAAACCGCCGCCTGCTCGCAGCTCTCAGCCGCAGCCTGCACCGCCCGCCGCCGCCGCTTCACAGCGCCGCCACGCCCGAGACCAAAGACCGCGCTCTCGCTCTGCTGGACGCCGCCCCCCTCAGCGCGGGCCCCGGCCGAGGATTGAGATCAAGCCCGAGGCCTCAAAATCTTCCTAGCCATTCTAGGAAAACGACGGTGTTCAAATCCCGCTGCGGCCGGATTTTCACTGAAACTTCTCGCTCGGTCAGTTCCAAACATCGCGACTGTCCCAGTGTATTTCGCAGAGAGTCAGCCGGTGTCACAGCCCGTTTGCCTGCGCACAAAAGCCGTTCTTACGGCTACCCAGATAAATCCAATAAAGAGTGCATTTTCTGGTGTTCCGGCCACGGCCGAAGGTGTTATGAGTGTTGTAAGAATGCCCACCCAGTGCCCATTCCCACACACAAACACAGCCCGCCACGGTGCAGGGCTAGCACAAATAAAATCGACTCCGGTCGATTGTGCAAACAATGTAGTGCAAGCGCCCATGTCACCATGCCCGCTCACACTACATGCTGCGTGTCCCATGGTTTCTGTGAAAACGAAACCAACACACATTCAGTCGGCCATGAACGACAGTGTTTTCAGTGTATTAAATGTGCCCGCACATTTTCTCACAGACACGCCGATTCCCACGGGATCTTCCCCGCTCGCTTTTTCTGCACAATCTGCCATAAAGAAGCTGAGCGCGGCCAGGTCGCCCGCTGTGATCAGCGCGCCCCCCGCCTCGAACGCTGTAAACACGGTGTTGTGTTCCCAGTATGCACGGGCTCTCGAGCTGCCGTTTTGTCGCGGCCAGAGCCCGGATTTCATTCTGCCTCTAGCTATTCACGCAGATGCGTGGTCAAAGCTTCCCGGGGTATCAGAATGGGTGCTGAACACTATAAAGAGAGGCTACTCGCTACAATTCGCACGACACCCGCGCGTCGAAACTACGGTGAAAAACTAAGTATCTCATCTACTTTGTGCCGAAATAGCGAAACTACTGAGCAAAGGGGCTATAGAACCTTTATCTCAGGCTCAGAGCGAAGGGGGCCTATACAGCAGATATTTTCTGGTACCGAAAAAGGATGGGGGTCTCAGACCCATTTTAGATCTGCGACAGCTGAACAGAGTGCTTGTGAAACGCCAGTTCAGAATGCTTACGACCAGGAAAATCCTCGCGCAGGTGCGCTACGGGGACTGGTTTGTGTCGATAGATCTGAAAGACGCCTATTTCCAAATACAAATAGCGTCCCATCACAGGCGATTCTTGAGATTTGCCTTCGAGGGCCAGGCATATCAATACACAGTCCTGCCGTTCGGCCTGTCCCTAGCACCTCGTACATTTACGAAGTGCATGGACGCGGCGCTCGCACCCCTGAGACTTCAGGGCATGCGAGTCCTGAACTACTTGGACGATTGGCTGATTCTAGCTCGATCGCGATTGGAGCTCATAGAACACAGGGCCGCATTACTCGAGCACCTCGAGAAGCTGGGCCTCACAGTCAATTGGGCGAAGAGCTCACTGTCTCCCAGTCAGAAAATTTCCTTTCTGGGAACCGTGTTGGACTCGCTGTCCATGACAGCACGCCTGTCACCAGAGCGCGTACTAAATATTCAGCGCGGCGTGAAATCCTTCCGCCACGGCGCGATAGTCCCGCTCAAAAGGTTTCAGAAAATGCTGGGGCTGATGACCTCAGCAGCCTCTGTACTCCAGTTGGGCCTGCTCCGCATGCGCCCACTGCAGATGTGGCTGAAAGCGCGGGTCCCACCCAGGGCATGGACAGCGGGTCTGTTTCGCCTCAGGGTCGACCTTCAGTGTGTGTCAGCTCTGGAACCTTGGAGAAAAACCGACTGGTATCAGTCAGGTGTGAGCCTGGGGACCGCTTCGAGTGTAAAGGTGGTGTCTACGGACGCCTCCACCTCGGGGTGGGGAGCGCTGCTCGAGGGCAGACCGCTAGCTGGCCTGTGGTCAGAACGGGAAAAGCTCCTTCACATAAACTGCTTGGAGATGATAGCAGTCGACAAAGCGCTACAGCGTTTTTGTCCCCAGATAACAGGCCACCACGTCTTGGTCCGGTCGGACAACATGTCGGTGGTGGCATACATAAATCGCCAGGGTGGCGTCAGGTCACGAAACCTTTACAGGTTGACGGAACGCCTCCTGGTTTGGGCTCAGCACAACCTGCTCTCACTGAGAGCAGCGCACGTGCCTGGTCACCTGAATGTGGGACCAGACAGACTGTCCAGGAACAATGTTCCAGCAGGGGAATGGTCGGTGCACCCGCAGACGGTCCAGCTGCTGTGGAAAACGTTCGGCAGAGCTCAGGTGGACCTATTCGCGTCCCACGAAAACGCTCATTGCCCGGAGTTTTTCTCGAAAAGCAAGGACGCGCTGGCTCATGTTTGGCCCCGCTGCCCCCTATATGCTTTTCCTCCTGTCTCGCTCCTGCCTCAGGTGTTGGAACGAATCAGGGAGAACGGATGCCCAGTGCTGCTTGTAGCCCCGCTCTGGACGAACCAGACGTGGTTCCCTGCCCTGATGCAGCTGGCCAGCACTGCCCCATGGCCTGTACCATTGAGGAGAGACCTCCTCTCTCAGGCGGAGGGCTCGATTTGGCACCCTCGCCCGGAGTTATGGTCCCTGCACGCATGGGCCATCAACGGGTACCCGCTAGCCTCCCAGAGGGAGTGTTAAACACGATCGCGCAGGCTAGAGCTCTGTCTACCAGGCGGCTCTACTCCTCGAAATGGTCTGTTTTCTCTGCATGGTGTCAGGCCCAGAGCCTTTCACCTGTGGAGTGCGGGGTTTCGGAAGTGCTTTCCTTCCTTCAAGAGCTACTGGATAAGGGCAGGACCCCATCCACGCTCAAAGTATATGTGGCGGCCATAGCAACGTTTGCAAAACCGGTGTCTGGCCAGTCGCTGGGGAAAAACGACTTAGTCGTGCGTTTCCTTAGGGGAGCTCGGAGGCTGAACCCTCCAAGGCCCCCTTCAGTCCCGACGTGGGACCTTTCCACGGTCCTGGAGGCCATGAAAGGCGCCCCGTTCGAGCCAATCCAGCTGGTGGACATGAAACACCTGTCGTTCAAGACAGTGTTTCTCATGGCTCTCGCTTCAGTGAAGCGCATAGGGGACTTACAGGCGCTTTCAGTGAGCGCGTTGTGTATGGAGTTTGGGCCTAATGACTCGAAGGTCATTCTCAAACCAAAGCACGGGTATGTCCCGAAATCCCTCAATACGCCGTTCAGGGCCCAGGTAATTTCCCTGTCTGCCCTTCCGGTTCTCAGTGAGGAGGAGGATGCAAGTCTCCTTTGCCCCGTCAGGGCATTAAGAGCTTATGTGTCACGCTCGTCTGTTTTCAGACAGACGGAGCAGCTTTTTGTTTTGTTCGGCGGGCGTTCCAAGGGACTCGCCGCCTCAAAACAGAGCCTATCCAGATGGATAGTGGATGCCATTGCGCTCGCTTACTCTGCGAAGGGCTTACAGTGCCCCTTGGGTGTCAGGGCGCACTCCACGAGAGGCGTGGCCTCTTCATGGGCATGGTCTAGTGGGGTTTCCCTGCAAGATATCTGTACGGCCGCGGGCTGGGCCTCGCCGTCTACATTTATAAAATACTATAACCTGGAGGTACCCGCCTTACAAGCTAAGCTTTTGGCGGTCTAAATTCAGTGCTATCTGCCCCGCTGTGCGGCCCAGATGCTGAGTTTACTGCAGCCCCATGAGTATTGACTCACGTATGGCCACCCAGATCAGGCTGAATGCTTTCACCCTGGCTGCGCGTTTGATTGTCATATAATAGCCCCGCTGGGTGCTTTTTTATAGGGAATGACGCTTCCAGCCTCTCTTCCTCTACTCTATGTGAGTTTATGGTGATTATGCACTACATGAGCCCTGGGCTTCGGCCCCTGGGACTTTGGTGTTGGATCCCTGTACGCACGGCGTGTTGCATTGTGTTCCCCTAGCGTAAGCTATTACGCAGTACGAGAGATACTCTCGTAAGAGAACGTACTCGGTTACTAACGTAACCTCGGTTCTCTCTAGAGAGGGAACGAGTACTGCGTATCTTGCCGTGCGTGGAATACGCTCTGGTTCGCTTCAGCGATAAAAACCAGCTTGTATCAGCCTAACGAGCATATTTATAGGGCGAGACCACGCCCCTTCTGGCGGGACGTGACGATATGGGCGCGAATTGCCCCCATTGGTCATTACGTCACGCAGAGTCTCTCTCGATAGGCTGCTGCATTTGCTGCAGAGCAACCAATAGGCGCGCGAGCTGTTTCGCCTATGTTTGCTTGCTGCTGCAAAGCGTTTTACATTAATAAAAAATTAAGGATAATTTTTGGCTTCAATATCTCGCGGAAAAGAGTTTTTCCCCTAGCGTAAGCTATTACGCAGTACTTGTTCCCTCTCTAGAGAGAACCGAGGTTACGTTAGTAACCGAGTAAGTTTTTCACAGATTAAAGCTTTAAAATCTCTTGATGTTGGTTTGATGAAGCTTCACTAAAATACTTTTAATAATTTAAATGTGAAATTAATAATATTCTGCAACATTACAAAGACAAATGATGATGAATGAAATGAGAAATCGATTTATATATGGAACAATAACTAAAAAAACTTTTACTGTAATGTTTAATGTCACACTCAAATTAATGCTGTTGAGTATCTGAGCTTCATATTTATTTTTTTATATTCAATAAATCAAAAACTGAGTTTAATTTTATTATTTCTATATGAGAATAACAGTGAATGTTAATCTTCTCTAATTTAACCAGTAATTTATCACATGAACAGAAAAGCAGGAACAATTGAAACCATAAAAACACATTTAAAACTCACCAACCAGACGCCACAAACACAAACAGAGCAAAACTAATTTGTTTCATCGGTTTCAGTCCACGGATATATAAAAGCTAAACTCTTCAAAACAGCTTCAGTAATAGATCGTGTTCAGTGGGTTTATTTTCAGAAGTGTCCCGTGAAGTCGACCATCGACCAACATCGGGCCGTTGTTGAGCGTCGTCCGCCTGTTTTTGCGGTGTGTTCTGAATCATCGGCTTCATTGCTCTGTTGTGAACAACTTTCAATGGACAGTTGCTAAAACTGTTCACTAAATGACCTAGATGACATCATACTAGTGAGTTTCGGAAACTATATAAGGTTTGTCCAAGAAGTTGCTAGGTGAGATTTTATGAAAAAAGTCGCTTTAGGGGTGAGAAAGACAACATCGCTAAATTGGCAACACTGACTTACTGTTTTTTTGTTTCTTTTGGTGTTTCCATGGTTTCTACAAAACATAACTGAATATCGAGAGTAACGCGGGTATGATGTCATTGATAGGCAACGCACGGTCCGTGCCGTGGTTAAAACTGTTTATTTCTCTGGATTTAAACATTCTTAGAAACATTTGGGATAATGTAAGTACACAAATCAACAAAATATATAACATTGTTCTAGTGGTTTTTAGTATTTTGATCCAAAAATCGTACATAGTGTGCCTTTAATACCACTTGATAAAACGTCTCAGGTTACGTATGTAACCCTGGTTCCCTGATAGGGAACGAGACGCTGCGTTTGAGACGCGGTGGGAAGGCTCTGCGTGATTACTTCGTGAAGCGCGTGTAAAATCAGTCCAATGGAAGCCCACTACGACATAGGTGACGTCATAGACCAGGAAACTATAAAGCAGCCCTGAAATCAGACCGCGACAGCTTCTGAAAAACCTGAAGCAAGTCGATCAGGGCATGCAGGAAGTATGGCAGGCAAACGCAGCGTCTCGTTCCCTATCAGGGAACCAGGGTTACATACGTAACCTGAGACGTTCCCTTTCAAGGGAACTCGAGCTGCGTTTGAGATGCGGTGGGAACCCTATACCTACTACGCCATAATGACAAATGCCCGTTCTGTGTGAAGTCCTTGCGCACACTAAGAAGCAAGCAACCTCGCCCCAGGAGTGGAGAGGTCAAGGTCATAAAACCTGACAAATGTATGCGGAGAGGACCATCCTGCCGCACTACACACATCAAGAAGGGAAACTCCCGAAATTAAGGCCATAGAGGCCGCCATACTCCGAGTAGAATGGGCCCGCACAGCCATAGGTGAAGGCTGTCCGGCCGCTTCATAAGCCAATGAAATAGCCTCGACTATCCATTTACTCATCACCTGTTTAGATGCAGGGCATCCTCTCTTGAGTGACCCAAAACAAACAAATAATTGCTCAGATTTACGCCAGAGAGCAGCTCTGTGAACGTAGGCATCTAAAGCCCGGACTGGACATAACAGGTTAAGCTGTTCCTGATCTGGGGTATTAAAGGGTGGAGGATAAAAGGCCTGCCGCACTATTGGGCCCCCAACATTTAGTGGGATCTTAGGAATATAACCCGGTCTAGGGTAGAGGAATGCTTTCACCATACCAGGTGCAAATTCCAGACATGAAGGAGCAACCGACAGAGCATGTAAATCACCAATTCTCTTGATAGACGAAATAGCAAGGAGAAATATAGTCTTTAGAGTGAGGACTTTTTCTGAAACCTCCTCGATGGGCTCGAAGGGAGCCAAGGCCAGACCCTCAAGTACAATGGCCAAATCCCAAGCCGGTGCTCTAGATTGCAGTGCAGGCCTGAGCCTCAATGTACCACGGAGAAAACAAATAATAAGAGGATCTCTCCCAAGAGAAGAAGCCCCGAGAGGGGTGATAAGCAGATATAGCCGCTACATACACCTTTAAGGTGGAGGGAGATAATCCAGCAGAGAAACGGTCTTGTAGGAAATCGAGAACTGTACCAACCGGGCAGTTAACAAGATTTAAAAAACGTTCTCCACGCCATGTAGAGAACAGTTTCCCTTTCAATGTACATAGTTTTCTCGTGGAAGGAGCTCTGGATTGAAGGACGGTCTCAACGACCTCAGTCGAGAGACCGGGTTCTATGAGCTGGGCCCCCTCAGAGGCCAAGCCCACAGTTTCCACAACTCCGTTTAACCCTTTTCTATTATGTGCAGGACCCATAGAGAAATATTTGGCAGAAGTTTCCACGCTGCCAGAAATTCCGATAAGGGAACCAGTCTCTCGAGACTGGCCTCTGGATTTGATTGAACAATCATTTCAGTGCCCTGAAGCGGCGAACCGGCAGGGAACAACCGAACTGACTGTTCTACAACCCTCCTCAGAGGATTGCATGGGGACGCTGACACCTCGGCACCCTGAAGCGGCGAACCGGCAGGGAACAACCGAACTGGCAGCGCTGCGACCCTCCTCAGAGAGTCGCACCCCAGCAGAACTCCCGGGAGCATTGATATCGGGGGGAATGTGTACAGGTGCAGCCTCGGCCACACCTGCACCATAGCGTCCAGTCCAAGTGGAGCTGGATATGTGAGGGAAAACCATAGCGCACAATGGGTTTGCAATGGGTTCGAAAAGATCGACCTGAGCTTGACCAAAGATCTCCCATAGGAGCTCCACCACCTCGGGGTGAAGTCTCCATTCCCCGGGCCTCAGCCCCTGCCTCAACAGGATATCTGCTCTGATATACGAGATCGTCAGTGTGTTGTCCAGACCCTCCGCCAAGCGACCACTCATGATCACTCCCGACTTGTGAGGGAAGCATCCGTCGATAGCATTATGCGTCGACAAGAAAACCCCCCAACACTGGGCCTGGGCGAGGAACCAAGGTTCTTCCACATGACCGAGGCACGAAGGCATAGCCGCGTGACCTTGATCATGCGAAAACGGATTTCCCCTCGGAGAAAACCCCTTGGTCCTGAGCCACCACTGCAGGGGTCTCATGTACAGAAGGCCAAAAGTAATTACGTTGGACGCAGCTGCCATGAGACCCACAGTCTGAAACTGTTTACAGTGAGTGACTGACCTAGATAAACCCATATTACACCTAGAAAAGTGGTCCTCCGAGCTGGGAGGATCACACTCTTCTTGGCGTTGAGTGGCAACCCCAACATCTTTAAATGAGACAGAACGACATCTCGATGCCGAACTGCCATATGCTCAAATTGAGCTAGGATCAACCAATCGTCGATATAATATAATACGCGAATGCCCTGGAGTCTCAAAGGAGCCAGAGCTGCATCCACGCATTTTGTAAAGGTGCGGGGTGATAAACCTAGGCCAAATGGAAGTACGCGTCCTTCAAGTCTATTGTGACAAACCAGTCCTCGGACTGAATCTGTGATACAAACTGTTTGAGTGTAAACATTCTGAACTTGAGTTTCTGAACTCTGCTGTTTAAATGAGATCTAGAATAGGACGCAACCCTCCATCCTTCTTTGGAACAATGAAGTAACGGCTGTAAAACCCTGACTCTCTGCTGGGAGGAGAAACCCTTTCTATAGCTCCTTTTTGAAGAAGTGTCAGTACTTCCTGCTCCATAACCAGAGCCTGCTGTGAGTCCACTACCGTAGGGAGGACCCCTGAAATCTGGGCGGACGAGAGCCGCTGTAACCCTTTTCTATTATGTGCAGGACCCATAGAGAAATATTTGGCAGAACTTTCCACGCTGCCAGAAATTCCGATAAGGGAACCAGTCTCCCGAGACTGGCCTCTGGACTTGATTGAACAATCATTTCGGTGCCCTGAAGCGGCAAACCGGCAGGGAACAACCGAACTGACCTTTCTACAACCCTCCTCAGAGGATTGCACGGGGACGCTGACACCTCGGCGCCCTGAAGCAGCGAACCGGCAGGGAACAACCGAACTGGCAGCGCTGCGACCCTCCTCAGAGAGTCGCACCCCAGAGGGCGCCGAGGAGAAACGATTTCTCAAAACCGTCCCTCTTTTTTTTTTTTTTTTTTCGACAGGACTTCTTGTCTAAGCTTTATTAGAGATGACGACAGTCCTCAGATCTTGCCTACCTCTAACTAGCTTAGTTCCTACGACCCTCCTCGGAGGATCGTAGGAAAAAGCAGGCACCTCGGCACCCTGAAACGGCGAACCGGCAGGGAGACCAAACTGACTGCTCTACGACCCTCCTCGGAGGATCGTATGGGGACGCTGACACCTCGGTGCCCTGAACGGCGAACCGGCAGGGAACAACCGAACTGGCAGCGCTGCGACCCTCCTCAGAGAGTCGCACCCCAGAGGGCGCCGAGGAGAAACGATTTCTCAAAACCGTCCCTACCCCGGAGGGGACCACCCTTAGAAGCCTGATAGCCTCGGCATCAGGTCTTCTTCTTTGCACTCTATGCCAGTTTCAGGAACATAGATTGGTGAGGAAGAAACCTCTGGAACGCCACTGAAAGATTTAGTTTTCTTGAAAGCGGAGCGTCCAGAAGAACAGACATTTTTATCTTTCTTTTTCTTAGTTTTTATATCAGAAAAACGTATACATATAAACATATATATATATATATATATTCTCGAATATATTCTCAAATAGAGTCAATGCTGACATCCTCACAATCATCTATGTCCTTAAATACTTTACCCATCAGTACCGCCTAATAAAATTTATTTATTATTAAAGATGGCTGGTGGGTAACGTCGGGGTTAAAAATGATGACGCCGACTCGGGAGAGAGAAAGCTCGCAAGCGTCTCTATAATCCAAGGCACTGTCATACCATGATACTTAATACCCATAACATTACTCTAGTTTGACGTTTGGGTATTAAGTTACACATAAAATAAAAACCGGTTTATTCCATGATCTCGACACCTCAGTGTGGAGATAGGGAAAAACCAGTAGTCCCCGACGAGGAGGCTGAGATACAGAGTTTTCCTGTTTTTTTTTTTTTTAGATATATTTCATCTAATAAACTCTTTTTATTTTCACTCTCATAATGTTCAGCTGTCCAGTAAATATTTAACTAGCAACAGCATTAGAAAAACCTCCTATTAAAGGTCCTCTTTATTCAACAGAGTTATGAGCTGCCTATTTATTGAAAAATCAAACATCTGCCTTTCTCTTCATATTTTTATTTGTTTTGTTCACTTTTTCTTAACAAAACACTAACGATACCAATTCCTCGGAACTGGAAATCGCAGCACACTGGATCTGCAGGTTAAAGCTGAGATAGGGCGGGGCCCGTCCCAACCCACGCTATCAGATCCGTTTTCGAACCCCAAAATGCGAGTCGCCGCCGTGTCTAGGCAACAGCGGGACCCGCGCGGGGAGCGCGAACCGAACCGTCCTCCTCAAAGAACGATCGGCGAGAGCGGAGCGTCTTTATAGATAGACTCATACAATGCTCACAATCAGCCCCCTCGAGGACTAAGCTGATGTGTGTCCCCACCCGTAATATAACGAGGGCAGGGAACGACACACCGTCTATAATCTTGCTTGCTCGCCATAATAATGATAGATATATTGGGCTTGACAGACAACAATAAATAGACAAGGACAGATATACAGAGAGCGCTTGCTGAAGGTACAGAAGCTGTCGCGGTCTGATTTCAGGGCTGCTTTATAGTTTCCTGGTCTATGACGTCACCTATGTCGTAGTGGGCTTCCATTGGACTGATTTTACACGCGCTTCACGACGTAATCACGCAGAGCGTTCCCACCGCGTCTCAAACGCAGCTCGAGTTCCCTTGAAAGGGAACTCGCTTCGCTTTTGAGAAAAACTTGAGAAAAAAATCACAAATGAGTGGAAAGAACATTTACTGCGGTTCAATTCAGTGAAATATCAACGCCTCCAACTCTACTAACTGTAAATTTTTACTGTTTTTTTATTATATATGTGGATATACTTGTGTGCAAGTGAGTTTTTTTTCTGTCTGTAGTGTTTAGTAAATGTTGTTGTGCACTGTATAGCATTTGTTTACAGGATTACATGCTGGAGGATTTTCTTGAATAAACAGCGTATATAAATAACTTTTATCACCTGCCGAGTCTGGAGTTTTCTGTCGGTTTGCGTTTGCTCACCCTTATAATTTGTATTCCCCCCTATCAGTACTGTCCTGTAACAGTGAATGTTGATCCTCTCTGACTAACTTAACCAGACATTTATTACATGTTACCAGAACAGAAACAATTGAAGTCATAAAAACACATTTAAAACTCACCATCCAGACGCCAGAAGCACAAGCAGAGCAAAACAGGAAGAAACATCTTCATCGGTTTCAGTCCACAAATATGAAAAGACAAACTCTTTAAAACTGGTTCAGTAATAAAATGACAGACGTGCTGATGTGAAGCTGCTTTGTAGTAAAGTGAAGTGCAACTCTACAATCAGTTAAAATATCTGCCTATTTATTCAGTGGTAATGCATGTGACCGTCTAACTCTATTTTGGATGATGATTTCTCACTTTGATCATTGACACTTTGAGCTCAGGCCTCAACTTCCTGTAAGTCAATGACATCATTTTTAACAGAAATAAACTGACCAGTAAAATGTTAAAAACATCTTAAAGCAACAGTTTGATCTTGTCATGAGATCCTGAGAGTGTTTGTCTCTGCTGTCTCCTGTAACTCTCTTCAAGACGTTTGCTGTTCATTTCTTATCAAATGTCTGGATTGTTTCTCCTCTCAGACTGATCTCAGAGTTTCTCTAATGGTTTTATGGAGCAGGAACAGATCGCCTGCTATAACTGTGTATATAAAAGTGCTGATATCTTCACATGATCAATATTCAACCGCTCTAGATTATGATGCTGCTGTGATGCTGTAAATGCTCACTTTGTGCAGAGTGAAAAATACAATAGTGAGACGTTCACACAAAAACACTTTCTCACACGGCTCAGACACGCTAAAGACTGTGACGTCAGAGCTGACAAAGAAAACTCCTGATAACATGTCAGTTCAGGATGAGTCACTAGATGGAGGAGTTGCTCCTCAGACGAGACCACAGAGACAAATCACACTAGAGATTTTGGGCCCAATCACACACCGGTGCAATGCAGCGCCAGACGCGACGCAAGTGTGTTCTGCTAGTTTCAGTCTGACGCAGTTTTCATTTTCATGTTGTTTAAATAGCAAATAGGCTTTATAGACTTTATCATTGTCTGTTGGAGGAAATGGAGCATCGATATGTTGCGTTTATGAATTTCACTGTGGTCTCAAAGTATATTATAATGTGTCTCAAATCACTATTTTCTCAGGATAAAGGAGGAGAGGAAGTTGGTTGTTTATTATGTGGTGCACTGTTTAAAATATACATAAAGTCTGTATTCCTGCAGGAGGCGCTCAATATAATAATAAAATGTGATTATTTTGATTATAAAATTATAAAAATGACATTATTAAATGTAATAAAACATGGAGAGACTCTTGAACCTCAGAGTGAGAAACTTTATTGATAAAGGCAAGAAAATTCATACAGCAAATATACAGCAGTAGTAAAGTGAGATCTGTGTGTCTCTCTAATTATTTGTTTTATGTTTCTGTCATATAAGCCATACATATTGGATTTAGTAAAATCTGACTCTGAAAGAGAGCAGAAGCTCAAATAATAATCAGTTAAATACTAACTTATAATAAAAAACACTAGAAGAACAAAAACACAAACTCCTGATCGGAGGCTGCCGTAAATATTTAGTTGGAACGTAGAGTTACGTTTAAACTAAGTTTAATGGTGCAACGTAAAAATATTTAGTAGTTCGTAAGTTGTAACTTAGTTCCCATTTACGTCAAAACTAGACTAAGTTGTAACTTACGCACAGCTGGTGCAACCGGCCTGATGTCATAAACTGATGTCATAAACCAGAATGATGACAGTAGCCACGCCCACCAGAGCAGAGAGGACCAATCGGATCACAGCTTCAGTAGGACCACAACAGTGGACAGAGTCTGAGGAATAAACACATCAAACGGAGATCAGATCAGTCAATAAACACTAATATCAGCGCTGACATCAACTAATATCATCAGTGCTGTCGTACCTGCACATGTGTGACAGAGTGTGTTGATGTCCAGATGTGTGGTCTGGTTGCTGATGGGATTGTTCAGCATACAGCTGTAAGTGTTTTTATCCTGATATTCCACCTCCAGAGGTAGAGAGAGACTGATGCTGAGATCACACACACTGATGCTGGACAATACACTCATTCCTGCGTACCAGGAGAGAGTCACATGACTCACATTCAACACTGATGAACACACCAATGAACATGATGATGATGATGATGAAGAACAGTGTGAAGAGTTACTGATGATGACAGGAACAGGCAGACGAGCTGAGAAAGATTAGAAACATCACAGTAAATCATACTTTCTGTTGAGGGAGTGTGTGATTTTCAGATTTATAAAAAAAAAAAAATACACAGAGATGCCAGTATCAGAAAAATTAATCCAAAAAAAAAAAAAGTGTTCATAAGGTTGGAAAGCAAATGTCAAAAATGATTGTGTATCTTAGATTTTACCATTTTACAATTGAAAAATAAAGGATTCTGCTCTAGTTCAGGCAGGCCATGTAGTCAATCAGCTGATTGGAAAAAAATCCAAACCCTCCCACATCAGCTGATCTGATTCATACAATCAATTGGCAACTTTCAAACAGGGTGCCTTACTTAAACATAGTCTCAGTCTTCCTGCCTGCTTCCACTACACACTGCTTTCCAACCCACCTCCTCCCCCAGCTCATCCTTTAACTTGTGTTTAACTTAATCAATGTCATTTTGTTGTGTTCTCAGGGGGGATTTGTGCTGCTCTCCCAATAAAAGTATGGGAAGTTTTCCCCAGAAGCTGCTGCTGTTCCCTGTCTTGGCTTTTCATGGAGCTCATGAAAAGGATGGGGAAATTAGAACAGAGCCATACCACTAAATGTAAATAGAAAAATATGGCAATGGTATTTTTTTTTATTTTTTTTTTACTTAAGTGGTCCTGGCTGAGAGTCTTTTTTTAAATTTAGGATATGTCTACTTCAAAGTGATAAAAAAAAAAGGAAATGTCAGGAAAGGAAACCAATAATAAACTCACCGTAGACAATGAGACCAAACTTCTTTCTCTCACTGTTGATCTGTCGTTTATAAACTCCAGTATGTTCAGTTCTGGTGTTTGTGATGGTCAGAGATCCAGTTTGATTGTCCAGCTTCAGTCTGTCTCTGAATCTCCCATCAAGAACATCATCATATACAGTGATGTTGTCGGTCCGTTTATTGATTACAGCTATTAATGTGTTTTTATTTCCAAACCTCCACAGAATCACATCATCATCCTTTATTTCAGTAAGATCAGAGTTTAGAGAGATTGAATCTCCCTCCATCACTGATACTGGCCAAACACCATTATCACCAATCACTCCTGAAGAACAGAGTTTTTCACAGATTAAAGCTTTAAAATATCTTGATGTTGGTTTGATGAAGCTTCACTAAAATACTTTTAATAATTTAAATGTGAAATTAATAATATTCTGCAACAATACAAAGACAAATGATGATGAATGAAATGAGAAATCGATTTATATATGGAACAATAACTAAAAAAACTTTTACTGTAATGTTTAATGTCACACTCAAATTAATGCTGTTGAGTATCTGAGCTTCATATTTATTTTTTTATATTCAATAAATCAAAAACTGAGTTTAATTTTATTATTTCTATATGAGAATAACAGTGTATGTTAATCTTCTCTAATTTAACCAGTAATTTATCACATGAACAGAAAAGCAGGAACAATTGAAACCATAAAAACACATTTAAAACTCACCAACCAGCGCCACAAACACAAACAGAGCAAAACTAATTTGTTTCATCGGTTTCAAACTTTATTCTTTTCAATAAAGCTTCAACTTCTAAACCTCTGTTAATTCTCAATAATAATGTTAGTATGAAAGAAATAAAGTCTGGATCGTAATAAGTGAAGATGCTGAGATCCTGAGAGATCTGGTAGTGTTTAAAGCTCCAGTAGGTAGCTTTTGTAAACAAATATTTGTTAAAACTGTCATTATGTCCTCACAGTAGAATATGAGACAGATAATCTGTGGAAAAAATCGAGCTCCTCTGGCTCCTCCCTGTGGTCCTATTGCCATTTGCAGAAATACACCGCTCCCGGTCAGAAACAACCAATCAGAGCCAGGAGGAATGTCTTAGCAGTGTCAATCACGCTCGTGTACGCGCTGATCACCCCTCTCTTGCACAGCGCGAGCGCGTACCGTCGTTCGTGACTCTCCTGTTCGAACGCGTTCATCCAAATGAATGAATCTTTTTTCCGAGTCATTTCGTTCATTCAACGAACGAAATGACTCGCAAAAAGATTCGTTCATTTCGAACGAGTCTTTTTCGGAGTCATTTCGTTCATTCAACGAACGAAATGATTCGAAAAAGATTTGTTCATTTTGATGAACGAGTTCAAACAGGAGAGTCACGAACGTGCATCACAGAACAGAGCAAGGCGAGCATTTGTGCTTATAAAACTTAAAGTTTTTTATTTATTTTTGAAATGATCGATCGTTTCGCTAGATAAGACCCTTATTCATCGTCTGGTATCGTTTAAAGCCCTTTGAAGCTGCACCTAAACTGTCATTTGGTCCTTGAAACGTTTGTGTCCTATTGAAGTCCATTATATGGAGAAAAAGCCTGGAATGTTTTCATCAAAAACCTTAATTTCTTTTCGACTGAAGAAAGAAAGACATGTACATCTTGGATGACATGGGGGTGAGTAAATTATCAGCAAAAGTTTTTTTTTAAAGTGAACTAATCCTTTAACGTTATCTTACTAGCTATTTATAACTTATAGAAAGAGTGCAACGTTATAAAGTTACATGTATTGCAAAATACATAATGATTTGAGGACCAAGTTTGTAGTCAAAGTATGGGCAGGCCATAGTCAATGTAAAGCATATCGTTGATGTTTCGTCCCTATTAGTGAATGTTCCATAACTGTTTATAATCTGCCGTCATCGGTGGTCCTGTTTACTAGTCTGCGCGTTCACGGCAGGCTCCGCTGTGGGGGAGGAGCTGTGGAGGGAGGGCTGTAGCGCAGCAGAGAGCAAGGGGGTTGGACCTGGAAGTTGTGCTTGTTCAAATTTTCAGGCTAAGTCAACATTTTCTCAAAACTCCCTACTGCAACTTTAATGTTCTGTTGGGGTTTAAAGTGTTTCTGTATGGTGTGTTTCGTGTGTCACCATTGTGTTGAAGAGTAGAGTCTGAGCTTCAGTCCAGGATGAGCAAATAAATACTGATGAAATGCTGCATGTTTCTTTATTTAACTGACAGTAACTGTGTAGTTGCTGATGTAGTGACGTCAAAGCAAATCATGCATGTAATTAATTGCGTGTTTTTCAGTAAAAAAATCAGAAAATAAATGTAAAGTAACTGTGTTTTAACTGTGTTTCTGTTAAAAAAGATTAATGAAGATTTCTGTAAAAGTATTTTGCACTTATTTAAATTAGGATATTTTACATTAATTTTATGGTTTTTGTATGGCAGCCGTTGCTGACAGTCATTGACTGTTTTTTTATGGGATTTTTTTACAATGAAGGTGTTTGATCGTAATAATTCAGGAAATAGTTGTAAAATAACAGTGTTTTTCTGTAAAAAAATTAAGGAAAATTTCTGTAAAAGTTTTTTGCATTTAATTTAAATTACGATATTTTACTTTATTTTTATGTTTTTTGTTTGGCAGCCGTAGCTGCCAGTCATTGACCGTTTTTTTACGATTTTTTTTTTTTACAGTGTAGGACGAGAGCACATGTGCGCCATGCGTACTATGGAGGTGCAGACTAAAAACCTGATAAAAGTGTGTGGGGTAGCCCAACCGGCTGCCTCACAGATCTCCTGGAGGGGGCACTCCCGAGAGGAGGGCCCTAGAGGACGCCATGCCTCTAGTAGAATGAGCCCTTGCGGCCAAAGGTGAATGCAAATTGCGCACCTTGCAGGCCTACTCATGGTTTGTATAGCCGGGAGCCCCTAATAGGTGATCCAAAACACACTACAGTAGGTCCGACCTCCTCCAAGAAGAGGACCTCTCAAGGTAAATACTCGGAACTCTGACTGGCAGAGCAAGGAACCTCTCCTTTTTTGCCGACACATGATGTGGAGGATGAAATACTTGCAGGACAATGGACCTTACCATGAAAAATTGCACTTAAGGCACATAGCTGGGTCTCTGATGCAGGATGGCCTTAACTCCGCCGGGGGGACACCCCAAGCAAGCTGGCGATAATGCCAGGGCTTGGAGATCTCCCAGTCTCTTTAAAGAAATAGCTAAGAGAAAGGCTATCTTGAACGTAAGGTCCTAGGCGAAGCCGACTGGAGGTATTCGAAGGGAGCCAGGGATAGCCCTTCGAGAACCACCGCCAGGACCCAGGAAGGAACCCTGGACCTGACTGTCGGTCTCATCCTCCAATACCATGGAGAAATAGTATGACCAGTTGGTGCCTCCCCAAAGGCCCAACATTTAGTGGTGCATGGAACGCCGCAATGGCAGCCACGTACACCCTACGTGTGGATGGGGAAAGATTTGCAGAAAAACGATCTTGAAGAAACTCCAGAACTGAAGCCATTGGGCAGTTAACTGGGCCTAACTCAAGTTCTCTACACCAAGTAGAAAAACATTCCACTTGAGGCCATATAATCTCCTAGTAGACGGAGCCCTAGAGATAAGTATGGTTTCGACCACCCCAGATGATAGACCAGCATCTAGGTACTGAGCCCCCTCAGAAGCCAGACCCACAATTTACACAGCTCTGGATGAGGATGGAATATAGTGCCCTCCACCTGAGAAAACAGATCCCTCGTCAGAGGAATCTGCCATGGCGGGGCTATCAGGAGTGAAATTAAGTCTGAAAACCATACTCGGGCTGGCCAAAACAGGGCTATCAGAAGAAGACTGATGGCCTCCTGACAGACCCTCTCCAGGACTCCTGGGAGCAGAGCGATCGGGGAAAAAGCGTACAGGCGAAGCCTCGGCCAGGCCTGTACCATGGCATCCAACCCCAGCGGGGCTGGATGAGTGAGGGAGAACCAAAGTGGACAGTGGGACGGACGTCCCTCGAGACGCAAACAGATCCACTTCCACTGGTCCAAACCTCTGCCATATCAACTCCACCACCTCTGGATGGAGTCTCCATTCCCCGGGCCTCAGCCCCTGCCTCGACAGGATGTCTGCTCCCTGATTCAGAACCCCCAGGACATATATTGCTCTTATAGATAATATTTTCCCTTGGGACCATAAAATGATCTGATGCGCCAATCTGGATAGAGGGCGTGATCTGAGTGTCCTTTGTCGGTTTAGATAAGCTACCACTGAGACGTGGTAACCTTTGATGTCTGAACGCCACAGTGTGCGTTCGCTGGAAATCGATGTGGCCCGAAGCGTCAAAGACGGCGGGACAACATCTTCTTCCCCGAGGGCACCTGCTGCTTGAGAGTGCTTCCTCTGTTGCCAAACTCCCACAGGAGGGGCTCTAGAGGCAACGCTCTCTTTTTTTTTTTTTTTTCGCTTCCTGAAACCTGTCAACGACTGTAGTGACAGCGTTGGAAAACAGGCCAGAAGGAGATAGCGGAGCGGCCAACAGGAAATATTTGCCTCACTTAGATCTTTAAGAAGATCGGCCTGGTACGCCTGCAAAATCGTCATAGAGTGCATTTAGAGTCTTTTCTAAATATTTTACCAAAGGAACCAAGCTCTCGAGCCTGGCTTCGGGTATTAATCGGGATTCATTCTCGACCCCCTGAAGCGGGTTTCCGGCAGGGCTGGACCGAAAATTATTCTCGATTGGCGAACGCGAATGCTGCCTGGCCGCAAAAATGTGGGGCGGACAGTGCACCCTGCGTTCGCTGGAAACCAATGTGTCCCGAAACGTTTTTAACGGCGGAAGAGCAACATCGATTTCCTGCACCATAAACATATAATGAACATATAATGAATGTGGTGAGATACGTAAAGAATGGGGTTTTTCCCAGGATCTACACATATATATATATATTTTTATAAAGATCTGGGAAAAACAGTAAGCCCCGGCTCTGAGGTTGTGAACGGTGCTGCAGGAATCTCTCGTCTAGTTCATTTTGACGGGGATCATCCTGCTTATTTTGTGGCCAGCTGATATATTTTATATATATATATATATATATATATATATATATATATATATATATATATATTTAATCTGGCCACAGCACGCATCACAACCTCCACGAGCTCTACATAAGCAGAAACATAAGCCGGCGAGTGTGACTCATGTTGCTCGTTCCCGATGCTGAGCACATCTACTTCCTTATAAACAGATAGCTCGAGCACTGGGCACTCGTCACGGGCAGAAGAAGCCGCATCGCGGGCTTCTGCGTCGTGAACGAGTGTCATAGAATCTGCAGATGATGAGAGAAAAGGTGCCTCAGCAGTATCGTTCTCATCCGCGAGATCCTTCTGCGATCTCCACGATCTAAGCCGTCGCGCCGTTTTTATTCCTCAACGGACGCGGGACCCGAATCGCGGGGATCGCGAGCCTGGCCATCATCAGGAAATAATATAGCCAAGCGGGAGCGCAGCACTCTAATAGGAAGTGCTTCACAGTGTGCACAGGCAGCTCTCTCGAGAGCTGACAGTGCGTGCTGCGCCCCTAAACAATACACACACACACAGCTGATGCGTGTCCCCACCCGTGGCATATAATCTTGGGCAGGGGTGCACACACTTAGTGTATTGTTCACTCGCCATAATATAGAGCTTAGCACAGACAAACAACATCAAATAAGACAGACAGTTTCACAGAGAGCGCTTGCTGAAGAGCGAAAAGCTAATGTGTGTGTGTGCCGGCGTCACTTTTATGTGCCGTCACATGTTACGTCATGACGCAACACCAATCAGGATTGGATTAGTTTCATTCTTACTTCAGAGGCGCACGCTAAGGGAGCATCCCCAAAGTGTCGATTCTCGACGCAGTGTTGAGTTCCCTCGAAAGGGAACTCCTGATAACATGTCAGTTCAGGATGAGCCACTAGATGGAGGAGTTGCTCCTCAGACGAGACCACAGAGACAAATCACACGAGAGATTTTGGGCCCTATCACACACTCAGTGCAATGCAGCGCTAGACGCGACACAAGTGTGTTTTACTAGTTACAGCCTAAAGCATATTATAATGTGTCCAAAATCAGTATTTTTTTCAGGTTAAAGGAGAAGAGGAAGTTGTTTGTTTATTATTTGGTGCACTGTTTCAAATATACAAAAAGTCTTTATTCCTCCAGAAGGCACTCAATATAATAAATATAATAAAATATGGAGAGACTCTTGCAACTCAGAGTGAGAAACTTTATTGATAAAGGCAAGCAAATACATACAGAAAATAATCAACAGTAGTAAAGTGAGATCTGTGTGTCTCTCTATTAATTTATTTTATGTTTCTGCAAACAAACATTAACAAAGCCATACATATTGGATTTTGTAAATGCTGACTCTGAAAGAGAGCAGAAGCTCAAATAATCATCAGTATTTATTATTTAAAAAAAAAACACTAAAAGAACAAAAACACACTTGAAGAACCTTTAAAGTTCAGCGTTCTGCTTTAGATTTCAAAACTTCCTGAAAAAGATTAATATATAAAGCCATTAATATGTGACATACATTTATAACAGCAAAATCATATGAGAAATGACATCATCAATCATGTACCTGATGTGTGAATATGTGCTTGATCCTTTTGGATCTGGTGTCATAAACCAGATCCAGTTTGATTGTCCAGCTTCAGTCTGTCTCTGAATCTCCCATCAAGAACATCATCATATACAGTGATTCTGTCGGTCCGTTTATTGATTTCTGCTATTAATGTGTTTTCATCTCCAAACCTCCACTGAATCACATCATCATCCTTCATTTCAGTAAGATCAGAGTTTAGAGAGACTGGGTTTCCTTCTATCATTGACACTGACTTCACTTCATCATCAGCAAACACTCCTGAAGAACAGAGTTTTTCACAGATTAAAGCTTTAAAATCAGTAGATATTGGTTTGATGTAGCTTCACTAAAATACTTTTAATCATTAATCATAATCATAATCATAAACCATTGAGTACTCCTGCTCTGAAAGCAGCGTGTAATACACTAAAATAACAGCTATTTGAACCTTGAGTACTCCTGCCCTGAGAGCAGGAGTACTCCTGAGGAGTGACAGTGAATTTGACTTTCTTCTCTCTTCTCACTGCTGTAATCAATCTCTATATTTTACTCTTTTAAAAAGTCGTAGAAACACTTTCATGGATTTTTTCTTTTGCCGTTGGATCAACTGAAAACATGAAAATGATACCGGCTGTATCCTGTGCAGGAGATGCCTATTATACCTACAGTTCACCACTGTAGGGGTTTAGCGATCTGTGACAACTTCCGCTTCTGAGAAAACCGGAAATGGGATAACAAACTCAGTGAATTCCATGTAAGGGTTAATGCCCGACGAGGTGTCCATTGTCAGGTTTTATTGGACGACGGCGAGGTGTGAACCGGCCGACGCGCAGCGGAGGTCCATTAAAACCATTAATCGAAGTCCATTAAAACAATGGACACCTCGGAGGGCATTAACCCGCTTATACCATGGTCACTTGCCAAATAATTTTTTTTTTAAACATTAGTTTATATTTTAATTAGGCTAAATCTAGTTTTTACAAATAATAACTTGCCTGACAGTTTATTTAGCAACCGGAGATATTTATAGTCCGCTCAGCTTGTAGAACCCTTCACGCTGTACTCTCCTCCTGCCTTGGTTGTCTACTCTGGACAGCTGCGTAAAACCCCCGCAGGGTCTCATTCAGAGCAGCAGCGGTGTAATTTTCAAAGCTGGAGTCCATTTCTTTTTGAACAATAAAGTCTCTGAGTGTATTTACTGCCCATTTCGTATTTTTTTTCGTGTTGATCCCACTTTTTCGTCTTCTATTTGATTCAATTCTCCTGGTGTTATCTCTTTGTGTCGTTTCTCCGTTTTATTTACATTTTTTCTTTCTTCAGCAGCATCCCAGTCGTCAAAGTTGTCATATTCTCCATAAATGTTAAAAGAAATAACGAAGTCGCTCATTGTTGTATTAGTAGGCTATGTAATATCTAACTAACGTTAGATGTTTGTTTTGATAGAGCAAATTGTTAACGGATACTTTGACTGCATGTTGCTATGGTTACTCACAGCTGTTGTAGGCAGCGCATTTATTTATTAATTTCGAATGGTAAACAGGCAGTTTCACCAGAACTACTTTACTAGGTGTCCTTTATCACTTTTTAACGGACACCCTGCAGCCAATCAGAATCGAGTATTCACCCAGACCATGGTATAAAGATATATACACTAGATGTCGCCTTGGCTACGGCAGTTCATTGGAACGAATGCGTCAATAGAGCCGCCATCATGGAACAGGGGAGCCCCTCCTCTTTAAGCATCAGCGTCAATGTAGGAAAGGTCTAACAGAAATAAAATCACCATAAAACGTCATGAATCTGATTTTCTTGTTTTTTGGTTTGTTCCAACGGTCAGACATTTATTTATCATTGAGTCCAGAGAAATTTTAAAAAATGTACAAAATTTCACATTCTTGTGAAATGTAATCTCTTGCTGTCTGGTTTTTAGATTCCGTTCGTGTAAACATCCATACGCAGCACAAAAGTCCAGCATCATCCATGAATTCAGCGTTACCTAGCTACTTCCTATGACAAGACCCCTGTTCCAAGATGGTGGCGGTTTTGACGCATACTTAGAACCCCAATGCGACATCTAGTGTTTATCTATGAGTGAATTCATAGATTTAAAAAAAAAAAATTATATTGTTATGATTATTATTGTTTTGTATTTTCAAAAATGCAATGGTATTATTCTATTGAAAAAAAGGCAACACATCGATAAAATAGTGAACAGAGTAAACTAATTACAATTTAATAGTAAATTTAAAAAAATTCTGAATAAAAATAATAATGATCTTAACAATGTACATTTACAAATTATGTTTTAAATAATGTAAAGCTGTATATTGTCACACGTTGGCTGCATGAGGCACATTCAGGAAGACAACAGATCAGGCTTAAACTATTTATTTACGAACAAAACACGTACCAAACTTAGCAAACTATGTAGACGAGAACCGACAAGGGAGAACTGAAACTAGGGAGACTATGGCCGTTTCTCAATATGCGTTCTTGTCTGTACTGGTGTTCTTGTGGACTTGTGAAACGTCGTCAGTCGCTGCCCAAGTACTGTTCCAATTCAAAGTTCACATCTAGCCAAGTCCAGTTTAAATCCCCGGATGTGTTCTTGATCCGCCCCTTTTACCGAGGATGCATCGGGAGGTGACTTGTGCGGACTTGAGACAGCCAGGTATCCCAGAATGCATTTCGCACCAACCAGCAAGCGTCAATAGCAGAGGAGAAACCCCGCGTAATATCAAAATACTACTGTTATTGTGTCACGAAATGTAATTTTAAGAGTGTTTCAGCGAGAATGTAGTTGTTTAAAGCTCAAATCTGTGGTTTATTTATAAAGATAGCGCCTATTTGAAAAATGTATCTGACGTTTTCGGAGTTGTGAGATCCAGGCGATCACCGGGAGTTCAGCGCTCATTAACCCCGACTGGAACAGCTTTTCCTCGGCTAGTCCTTCTGATGTTTGCCGCTGGCTCTGATGTCTCTAGTCTAGTGGTTAAACATAAGATATAATTTGTGTATAAGTCGATCTTTGGTCTCATTAATCTATAGTTTGTTCCATGGCAAATCGTTTTGGCTGAGGGCAAAGTGAAGTTTCATAACTTTATATATTTAGGCTATTTAACTTTAACTTTGTAGCCTATTAGAGAGCTGACTTATGTTTGACTGAATTGTTTGCTTTATTTCTCATTGTAGCTTCTTATACCTTTTAGGCTACTTATAGCTACTTTTATACTGGATATTAATGATCATTAAAGCTCCAGTAGGTAGCTTTTGTAAACAAATATTTGTTAAAACTGTCATTATGTCCTCACAGTAGAATATGAGACAGATAATCTGTGGAAAAAATCGAGCTCCTCTGGCTCCTCCCTGTGGTCCTATTGCCATTTGCAGAAATACACCGCTCCCGGTCAGAAACAACCAATCAGAGCCAGGAGGAATGTCTTAGCAGTGTCAATCACGCTCGTGTACGCGCTGATCACCCCTCTCTTGCACAGCGCGAGCGCGTACCGTCGTTCGTGACTCTCCTGTTCGAACTCGTTCATCCAAATGAACGAATCTTTTTTCGAGTCATTTCGTTCATTCAACGAATGAAATGACTCGCAAAAAAGATTCGTTAATTTCGAACGAGTCTTTTTCGGAGTCATTTCGTTCATTCAACGAACGAAATGATCCGAAAAAAGATTTGTTCATTTTGATGAACGAGTTCAAACAGGAGAGTCACGAACGTGCATCACAGAACAGAGCAAGGCGAGCATTTGTGCTTATAAAACTTAAAGTTTTTTATTTATTTTTGAAATGACCGATCGTTTCGCTAGATAAGACCCTTATTCATCGTCTGGTATCGTTTAAAGCCCTTTGAAGCTGAACTGAAACTGTCATTTGGTCCTTTAAACGTTTGTGTCCTATTGAAGTCCATTATATGGAGAAAAAGCCTGGAATGTTTTCATCAAAAACCTTAATTTCTTTTCGACTGAAGAAAGAAAGACATGGACATCTTGGATGACATTGGGGTGAGTAAATTATCAGCAAAAGTTTTTTTTAAAAGTGAACTAATCCTTTAACGTTATCTATCTTACTAGCTATTTATAACTTATAGAAAGAGTGCAACGTTATAAAGTTACATGTATTGCAAAATACATAATGATTTGAGGACCAAGTTTGTAGTCAAAGTATGGGCAGGCCATAGTCAATGTAAAGCATATTGTTGATGTTTCGTCCCTGTTAGTGAATGTTCCATAACTGTTTATAATCCGCCGTCATCGGTGGTCCTGTTTACTAGCCTGCGCGTTCACGGCAGGCTCCGCTGTGGGGGAGGAGCTGTGGAGGGAGGGCTGTAGCGCAGCAGAGAGCAAGGGGGTTGGACCTGGAAGTTGTGCTTGTTCAAATTTTCAGGCTAAGTCAACATTTTCTCAAAACTCCCTACTGCAACTTTAAAGCAACACTATGTAGTTTTTCAACCTTATATTTCCAAGACCCTTGAGATGGTACATCGACTTACAATAGGTTGAATGACACGTCTGCCGTAGCCTGACAGTGTCTGTATCGCTTTTACAGGCACTATGTAACTTCGGGTTTCGGGTAGTAACCCGAGCACAAAAAGAACTACAAAATTCTGCTTTACTGCATACCTCACTTCCCCCACCACTTCCTCAAATTCTGACGTGAGAGCCCAACTAGCGTTTGTTTGCCGTCTTTATGTTGTTGTCATGGCCGAAGCAGCAACTAAAACAAAGAAGGCAAAGGTTTTGTCGGAGGAGACTAGAAAGAGAAAAAGGGAGAGTGACAAAATTAAAGGCCGGACGAGGATCAATATTTGTCCAGAGTTCGCTCGCTGCCGTGAGTAAAGGAGGAGGAGGAGGAGGGGTGCCCGACCAATGCTGACCTGGCCGTCATGCTGTTGGACTAGTAAATATATTGCTTGCATACTATCTCTATTTTTTCTAATTGTCTGCCTGGCCATGTTACAGAATCTATCTGGTCCTCCATTTATCTTCATGATAGTCATGTTTGTTTATTTATTTTTCTGGTGAAAGTGTCTTGCTCAGGCTATAACGCAAATCGATTTTACAAATTTGCAGATTCATCTATGGTAGCTTGCTATTATAATATTGACGATATATGGCTATTACCTACCTCACAAACATTGAATTGAATTAGCATATCCATTATGTAAAACAGTAGCCAATAGGCTACTATAACGACGCTGGTTTGTAAACGTGAGCTACGTGATCTTTTGGCGTTTGAAAAAAAACAAAAAAAAAACATGAAATTATATTCATACAGTATGACATGCTGAAATATATGCCAATGTACCTGGGATGAAGACATTTCACACGCAACGCAGGCAGTCTGCCCAAGACGTGAGAACTCACGAGAACTCAAGACGGTATCGGCTTGTCAACAAATGCACACGTGTATCCCCTGGTGTAACCATGACAGATTTTACGACAGTAGTTGAAGACAATACTGTTTCCCAACTGTAGGGGGACCCCGAGAGCAAAATCTTCATAGTGTTGCTTTAAAACTGACATTTAACAAAAAGAGACAGGGTTGTGTACTTTTTTAAATTGATTTTATTATACATTATCTTCACTGTATTGTAGGCTACATTTATAATAAAATAAAATGACACAACACTGTCTGTTTGTTAAATGTCAGTTTTAATGATCAATAATGTTTCATATTTTTAAAATGAAAACAAAAAGAAGCAGGGTTGTGTTTTATATTTTGTGTCGTTTAAAATATATGCAGTGAAGATAATCAATGTACGCATTGCCTGAACCACATTTGTGTGTCCATTAACATGTTTAAGATTTTTTTTTAAATGAAAAGAGGCAGAGTGGTGTTTTATAACAGTATTTCGTTTTATTGTTGACGAAAAGAGGCAGAGTTGTATTTTATACCATATTTCGTTTGATTGCTGCCTAAAATTTACATAAAGTGATAACCGGAGTAGCCAGAGCGAGCTGAGTGACGCAATCAAGAACGCCGCTGTTCCATTTGCAGAATAACCGGACTCGCGTCCTCGCGTCCTCGGGAGTTCATTCTCCTGAGTCGAACTTGGCAAGTCTGAACTACCAAGGACGCAAGACCGAAGTTTGCGTACTTGGTATTGAAAAACGGCCCCTATACACAGACAAATTAGGAGACTAAGTGACAACAGCTGCACACAGTGAGTGATGATGTCTGCGATGAGGATGATGACAGGTAACAGGTGAAACCAATTAACAATGAAACACATGGTGCACAAACACAGAAGGTAAAACAAAGTCCAAGACAGGTGTCTCAGTGACATATGTTGTGCTCTGCTGAAAATTAAAATATATAAAGTCTGGAGGCGCTCAACAAAATAAATGTAATAAAACATGGAAAGACTCTTGAACCTCAGAGTGAGAAACTTTATTGATAAAGGCAAGCAGATACATATGGAGGAAAATGTTATGCTAATATTTAAAACAATCTTTAATCTACAGTATTTATCATCCAGGATCACAAACTCAAAGATCACCTAGTGGCAATATAAATGGCAAAACAACAAAATCAGATTATATCTGGAACGGTAATAGAGTGTAAAGAAAGATGAAGATGTTGTGATCAGATCATAATTTGAGAGGAAACACAATCACAGAGTTTGATGATTGTTCTGTGATGAAACACGTGTAAATCACCTCCGTCATCTCAGATTCCTGTAACAAACACAAAGAGTCAAAGGAGAAAATCAACCTTGATGCATGACAATTAATAAATGACCGACATTTGCTGCCAATTCATCATGACGATTGTGATTGAGCTCCACACAACATCACACACAGAAAACACTTACTTCAGACAGGAATCAGGTCTCACTGAAACTAATGCTGCTGCTGTTTAAGCTTCAGTGTTTTTATAGAACCAACATTTTTAAAAAACAAACAGTGAATCTGTTTTAGAAAGAACTATTCAAATTGATCAGAAATCAGGTAAAAATCATATATGGATTGTAGAGGGAAACCCATTTAGAGCTGGCATCTCCCTCACTTCTTCGTCATTCTTAACTCCCCACCAAAAAAGAAAAGGTCATAAAAAACCTACTGTCCAGCACACTGCAGCTAGTGTCAGAGAACTAGCTGGACTAGGGGTGCACCGAAATTTCGGCCGCCGAAAATGTTCGGCCGAAAATGGCATTATCGGTTTCGGGCCGAAATAAAAAAAACAGCCGAAAACGTAAACCGAAAATGAATGTCACCCGCCCCTCCCATCCGTGCGCAAGCGCTTAGGTTTCACTCACGGTCAAGCTGTTATCACGCGTCTGCCTATCAAAGATAGGGATGTCTCCCGCAAATTCATAGCGGTTCCCTGATGCCCGCAAATTAGTTAAAATCTCCCGGAAGAGCGAGCGAGCAAGAGCTTGTGCTCCAAAACGTGTAGCGCGCGCACGCCAGACAGGGAGAGAGCGAGAGACCTTGCGTGTGTGTGCTAGTGTGCCACATAAAGCGCATGTAAGACCCCCAGTCCAATTTTCTGTGTGTATAGCAGTTACATTAAAATTTGCGTAGCACTGCACAACTGTGTTTCCTAAGGCTACATAGGCTTACATGTTGTTTACAGTTTGAGTTTGGATTAAGTTCTAGTGCTGTTTTTGCACTGTTGTTTTGCATTGTTTTACACAGCAATTTAAAATGTAAGTAAAACATTGTTTACATGCAGCAGCAGAATAGAGGCCCACTGCCATTCTGTGATTTTGTGTGCAGTTATTCAGATAATTGTGGATCTTTTTGCACAACTGTTAAAAAACTATTTTATTTGATGGAACATACAACTTGAAGAATAATATTATTTGGTATTATTATTTATATTTATTGTTAAAAATATTTTAGGTTTTGTACTGTATATATATATATTAGTATAAGTTTTTAAAAGAAGCCATTTTCGGCATCAGTTTCGGTTTTCGGCCAAATGCATCCTAAAATTTCGGTTTCGGCCCAGAATTTTCATTTCGGTGCATCACTAAGCTGGACTAATGAATGCCATCATGCTCCAAGACCCCCCTTCTAAGAGAAAGGATATTTAGCCCAGGGCTGTTAATCTAATAAGGCGTGCTAAACCATACACCCACTTAGTGACTGCAGCAGAAAACAATGCTTATGGCTTGCATGAGTCTTCTTAAAACCATAGCATTCATATATATGTTAAATGGGAAGCCATACGCTTATTTTGACTCATTAAACCATTATTGTTTCGGCTTACTAAGCTACATTACCTACTAATGCGTATAAGAGGCTTGTTAAGCCCAGATGATGTATTCATGCTTACTAAAAACCCACATTGTGTATTCATTCTTACTAAAAAACCCACATTGTGTATTCATGCTTATGTAACATGTAAAGGCAAGGCCTGGGAAGAGCCTATAAAGATGAGACTCGGAGGAGATTCTGGGCTCTTCCTTGCAACCAACAAGTCAATACGCCAGCTGTTATTGACTGCAAGAAGCATTGATGCCTAGTTAGTACACATCTGTTATTTAGTACTTATATATGTAACCTGTAACAAGTATTTCTTTCATTTGATTCTTTTAATAAATTTTGTTAAAACATTTATTATAATTATCTGACTGAACATTGGGTTATTGAGTACTAGTCAAATTCTTCCAACGGGACCAGGAGGATCCTTTCTGGAGAAGAAGACTGCTGCAGGCGAGTATTCTCTTGAGCTGAGAATAATCACTGTAAGATATGATTGATCAAACAGCCTAGCCAAAGAGGCAGCATATGACAGGGTTGTTATATTGCAAACACGGTTGAAGAGTACCATCAAAAGGTAGACTTATAATACAAATGGGAAATCTATTATTAATTTTATAATAGAATACGATTTTGTATAGACTGATCACCTAACTCTTGAGGACACGACTAAAGGATAGGCTCTTTAGTTACCGCGAAGTTATACAAATATTCTAAATGGGAATATAGTATAATTGGGAACGGTATAAATCCATCGCAGGATGCTGGTTCAATCATGGGTTCGTGAGGCCCTTCTGCGAACCATTGAAATTTTGAATAATTTCGAAACACTTATGGCGTGTAACGATCCCTCGTTTACTGAAATCACGTGACTTTGGAAATTTGATACACGCTACAAATCACTGGTTAGAAACGTTAGGTTAGGCAAGTGCTTATCTGCTGGCGTGTTGATCGAAACCCTCTGGTGCAGAGGGACGAAAACAGAGAAAGCAACAAGATAAATGAAAGCCCAGTATAGAGGTAAGTCTTCTCATCTCAGCCATTGAGGTGTCAAACAAAATAAATGTACTTAGTATTGTGCACAGGCATGCTGGCCATCGGGACTACCGGGAGATTCCCGGTGGGCCGACATGCTTTTTGGGCCGGTACATCTCATACTTTTATTTATCTATTTATTTTTTGTCTTAGTGGCCCATAAAACTCGTACATCGGCCCATTCCTTTAGTTTTGTTTAATTGGCAGCGCTGGGTTACTTCCAAGTAACAAAACTAATTATGAAAGTTTTCTTTATTATTCAGTGCATTTGTTTTACAATATAGCCTATGGCTATTACTGTCATGGGATTAATATTATAACTGTTATTATGTAATAATACGTTTAATTTATATAGCGCCTTTCCCAAGCTCAAGGAAGCTTCACAATGACAGTAAATAACAAGCGGTTTACACATAAACGGACAATTGACATTTGCCCAGTCCAAGTAATGAGCGATTGCAGTTGCAAGTCGCATTACATTTGCAATACAAACATAAAAACAGAGACAACAAACATTAATTACAGACAGCCTACAGTAGTAGTATTGTAGTAGTGTAATGTAGACAGACACTGTAACTAAAAGAGGTTTGAATTTTTCTTTGTTCAATTTGCACACAATATGGGTTGGAGCTTTTAATTTTGAACTCTCAAAGTGCACCAGATTGATGAATTTAACATTAAAATGCACAAAATTTTCTTACGGGGGGCATACCCCCGAAACCCCCTTAGCCTTGTAGCAGCCTAATAGATTAGTAATAATAGTAGTGGTGGTAGTAATTGTAATTTATAAGTTACATAGTCAGACAAAATGTATTTGTACAATGCAACTATGTAGGATAGAAATATCATTGAACGTTATTTGTAGCATTTGTATGAACAATTTATTACAGTTGATCCTTCAAGTCATAATTTGCTTGTTGAAGTTTTGGAGTGACTATAAGAGCATTTTTGTTTAGTTTAATAAACTAGTGCAAAGTGCCCGTGCAAAATCAGTTTTTGTGTGTGTGTTTTTAGTAATTGTTGGTTTGGTGTGTTTGAGTGCTATTGTTACAATTAAACAGCAAAAATTAAGTGATTAATTTTTATTTGTGCATGGTAGAAAGAAAATACTTATACTGACATAATGACATACAATAAATATGGAAAATTGAACTACACGATTAAGGGAGCAGCTACACAGTGAACTCCGAGAAAACGCTACGCTTGAGCAAGCAGTTTGTGAATAGGCTACTACAAATGATGGTCGTGAAAGAGACTGCGAACACATTGAATAGGATATGTTTAGTTGGTGAAGCATAGGCTACTATTAAACAGTAGCGATAACGTTAAGCGCACCAGAATTAAATATAATATTCAGAAGTAAACAGCATAGCTGACTTACAGATTCAGTTAACATCCACAAATGAATAAGCGCGACGATTCAGGGAGCAGCGACACAGTGATCTCCGAAAAAACTCAGAATTTGTGAATAGGCTACTACAAATGATGGCCGTGAATAAAATATAATATTCAGAAGTAAACAGTGTAGCTGACTTAATGTTTAGCCAAAGAACGTATATTCTTCTAAACTTTCTGGTTTAGCTGACAGAGTAGGCTATTTATGTCAGAATGTTTATTTTTAAACCACAACCCTCTAATGCAGGGGTGTCAAACTCAGTTCCTCTAGGGCCACAGCCCTGCAGAGTTTAGCTTCAACCCTAATTAAACACACCTGATCAGTTAATCAAGTCCTTCAGGCTTATTTGAAAACGGCAGGTGTGTGTGGGTTGCAGCTTTGCAGTTTTGAACAAAACTGTGTAGGGCTGTGGCCCTCCAGGAACTGAGTTTGACACCTGTGCTCTAATGTCAGAATGTTTATTTTTAAACCACAACCTTCTAAGTGCTTCTTTTACCGATATCTTTTGCATTTCTAATCCAAACAACCTCAAACTTGGCACTGCATTTACTCGTGCCCGTAGCAAGACACCTGTCAAGTTTGAAATCCATCGGACTAACGGTTCGAGAGATATGCGATTAACAGACACACAGACAGACAGACAGACAGACGTCCCTGTAATTTATAGATAGATATTAAGAAGTAAACAGCGTAGCTTTAAATAAACATATTAAACATTTACGCAGTTAATCTGTTTTGCAGTTCCTGCCTCTGTTGTTTTCGGTTGCAAATTGCTGTTCACAGGCTTGCAGTGCTTTTGGCCGCATTTGTGTGCAAAAACCGTGCCAAAAGTATAAGCCCGGAAAAATGAAAGTTTGAAGAATACAGATCCTATTTATTTTGCATTAGCATGAAGCTGCAGCTTCAAAATGCATGAATTACACTTACGAATAACAGTTAAATGCTGCAAATATTTTTTTCTTACACTTGAAGGGCGATTTACACCTTTACAAATCTTCTCTTGCACATGCAAATTTAATTTACGCTTGCAATCTTATGTACGCTTTCACAAATCTTACCCTGTGCATGCGAGGATTACTATACTCGTTAAGCTCGTTAAAGCCTGCTATATACTGTTGAATAGGCAGGGCAACTATTTAACATTGCTATGTTAACTATGTGATGTTTAATATGCTCATTAAACTTCACATAGTTAACATATACATGCTAACTTCAGCGCGCATGACACATAACGTTAATAGCATTTACTACAAATGATGGCCGTGAAAGAGACTGCGAACGCATTAAATATAATATTAAGTAGTAAACAGTGTAGCTGACTTACAGATTCAGTTAACAAATGAATAAGCGCGATGATTCAGGGAGCAAATCTGCTTTCTTCGTCCCTCGGTCTCTGGTCCTGCGCTGTGCTCACTCAGTGTGCAGTGTGAGAGGGGGAGTGGCCAGCGGCTAGAGCGGCAAAAGCCAATGTGTGCTTTTTTTAGCGATATATTTAGCGATTATCTTTTGCATTTCTAATCCAAACAACGTCAAACTCGGCACTGCACTTACTCGTGCCCGTAGCAAGACACCTGTCAAGTTTGAGATACGTCGGACTAACGGTTCGAGAGATATGCGATTAACAGACAGACACACACACACACAGACAGACAGACGTTCCTGTAATTTATAGATAGATAGATACTTATCATTTGTAAGTGATAAGTGATAAGATTGCAAAACTCAATCTCGCCTAGGGCAACCAAAGGTCCTGAGCCGGCCCTGCCCCTCTGGATATGCTTGTACAAATAAATCTGTTGAACTGGATTCCTTCTCCAACTTTGGTGTTCTAACCGGCACACCCGGACCGGCTCCATCTCATTAACAACAGCTAGCACCTTACAGTCCCTCAGCTACACCATCCGTCATTTCAGTAAGACCAGTGAATCTCCCTCCTTCACTAACACTAACTCAAAATGGAGTTTTGATTAATAATTGTATATTTATGCTGATTAAAATATAAAACCTGTGAAACTGATATTTAACTCACCAGAGACAGTGAGCTTGAAATTCCTTATTCTGTTGATCAGTAGATAATAATCTCCAGCATGTTCAGTTGTGGTATTTGTGATGGTCAGAGATCCAGTTTGATTGTCCAGCTTCAGTCTGTCTCTGAATCTCCCATCAAGAACATCATCATATACAGTGATTCTGTCGGCCCATTTATTGATTTTAGCTATTAATGTGTATTTATTTCCAAATATCCAAAGAACCGCATCATCATCCTTTATTTCAGTAAGACTAGAGTTTAGAGAGACTGAATCTCCCTCCATCACTGACACTGACTTCACTTCATCTGTCAAACACACAGAGAACAAACAGAAACAGGGTTTGCAAAGATTAATACTGTTAAATAACTTTATAATGGTTTACTAAATTGAAGATTTTAAAATTTACATTAAAAATAAACAATATAAAATAACAAAAACAAAATAGTGTATGAATTAATTTACATTTTTTCATTAAAGTACAGGTGTAAACATTTTTGAACTCACCAATGACAGCGAGAATGAATCTCTTGATCTCACTGTTGATCTGTAGAGAATAAACTTCATCATGTTCAGTTGTGATGTTTGTGATGGTCAGAGATCCAGTTTGATTGTCCAGCTTCAGTCTGTCTCTGAATCTCCCATCAAGAACATCATCATATACAGTGATTCTGTCAGCCTGTTTATTGATTTCAGCTATTAATGTGTATTTATTTCCAAACCTCCACAGAATCACATCATCATTCTTTATTTCAGTAAGACCAGAGTTTAGAGAGACTGAATCTCCCTTCCTCACTGACACTGAATCCAGTCCTGAATCAACACAAAGAACAAACAGAAACAGGGTTCGTCACAGATTAGGACAGTTATTTGAAGGTTCACTAAAGTAAATAGTTTGAAGTTTAAATCTGAAGTTCCTATGGGAGACTATTTTATACAGGGTGCATTCCTCATCTGTGTGTGCCAAACATGGATGAATCATATATATATATATATATATATATATATATATATATATATATACACACACCCAATAACCAAAAAAAAAAAAAAAAGAGACTTTTTACTTCAGAAAAAGAGTAATTACACACTAAAACAGATGCTGCTGGGTATTTGTCACGAACTGCTCCGAGACACGAGTTGAGATCCAAATGCAGCTTTAATGGGGGCAATCCAGACACGTAATCCAATAGGCAGGAAATAGGTCAAAACACAGGTAGGCAGTCCAAACAAACAAACAAATAAATAAATCAGGCAGGGGTCAGAGGCAAAAGAGTAATCCATGGAACAGGCAAGAAATCCAAAAACCCAAGAGACATGAAACCAGGGAAACGCTCGGAAATGCAGTGCAACAACATACAAAACTTTGAAGTGAGTGAATGAATGAACATGGTATAAATAGACCGAGACTAACAAGGTAATGAGACACAGGTGAATGCAATCAGTGATTATGAGTCCGGGCAGTGAGTTATGGGAAATGTAGTTTGTGAGGGACTGATAAAAGTCTGGTGTGGAGTGCCCTCTAGTGGCTCTCAAGAGCACTCCAGCTGGTGACCTTTACAGTATTGGAGCTTCATATTTATTTTAGTAAATCTATTCCTAATAACTGAGTTTAGAGCTGAATTCAAACTTGATCTGACAGTAAAATCACAGTTGAATTATTTCTAGATGAGAATAACAGGGAATGTTGATCTTCTCTAACTAAATTAACCAGTAATTTATCACATGGTATCAGAACTGAAACAAAAAACACATTTCAAACTCACCATCCAGACGCCAGAAACACAAGCAGAGCAAAACTAATTTGAGAAGCATTTTCTTCATCGGCTCACTGAAAAGCCCACGATAGTAACTCTTAATGTCTAAAATACTCAGATTGATCTGAAAGACTGAACTGAGATATTTATCTGGTTGTGTGTGAATCCTCCCCTAACCTCTCACACAGTTTACTCTTGCACCCTTCTCTTTTACATCACACAAATCAACAAGCTTTTGCTGATCTTACATTTTTAAATGAATTCTGGCCCTGAATAAAAAGTCAAAACCAGGAACAGGCAAAGTTCAGGCGACCAGCAAACAGCTTGTCTGAAGCAAGGCAAAACACACAAGAAGTGAACAAAGATTAAGTCTAAACCAGTGTAAATCAAGCAGAAATAAACAGGCTTGATAATGTGTCTCCATCCATACTAGCGTTTTCAAGTGTTTTCCAAAGGTCTGAAAATGCTTAAATCATCTTTGCATGTGTAAAACATAATAAAACTCACTGAGACTATCTGGTACTTCCAGGTCAAACTCAAAATCATAATTTTATGTATCTATCAGAGCCAGGATTAGAACTCAGGTTTCTGGCTTGATAGTCAGACTCTCAATCCCTGAGCCACTGGAGATGGTGAACCCAACAGTGAGACGCACTCACACGAAGATGAGATGCAGAAATAGTTGTAATACAAATAACAGAAATCCACAGCTGAAGCAAAAATCATCAAAAGTAATCCTCAAAAAACAAAATCAGTCCAACGGGGCTTTTCACAAAGAATATTCAAAAAATGTTCCCACAGGTGTTCAGCAAAAAACTCTAGAGGAGAAAGTCCACAAAAAATAAAACCGAGAAGGGAACAATCCACAGGCAAGAGAAATTAAATGTCTCAGAGTTAGAGGACACTTACTTGGCAACCAGCTTTAGCACAACCAAACACCAAGCAAAGTGGCTATGAGACAGAGTGACTTAAATACACACATCTGAATGACACACATGTGAACCTAATAACTCTAATTACAAATTGAGTAGAGGCTAAAACATGATATAACAACCAAAACACTGACAGTATCAATACGCAGATAATGTTTTGCTGTTTACAGACACCGCTCCTTCTAGTGTTTTCTGCAAGATACTGGTGGTTTCTTTCTCATTTGCTTCTCTAGTTCAACTGGCTTTAGTCTCATTTCTAAATATTCTTCAACATGCATATATTTACTTTAATGTAACATCGTCTATCACAGCATTTCTTGTCCAACTTCACAATCTGTATGCTTTTCTGTATTTTCCTGACGACAGGCAGACGAGCTGGAAAACATGAAGATAAATGAAGATGAATGAAGATATTCAAGCAGATGAGGAACAAACATCGAGAGGAACCGAGATTATTAAAAGTAGAGCATTTAAAACAATATGATACAGAAAGTTAAATATAAACTATACACTCTCCTGTGTTATTTTTTCAAGCCTATGCTGGGTTTTAGTCTTTTTGGGTCATTTTTGGGGGGGTTATCTTTTTCAGTGTTTGGGTAGTTTTTGTGTTACCCAGCTCCTGGGTCAGATGTAACAACCCAGCGTCTGAGTTGCATGTAGTTCTTAAGAAATGTGTTGTTCTTACTGTTATCGATGAGTTTAAGAGATTTTGCAATAAGGGAAATCTCAGCAATGAAGACATCAAATCTAGGCAAAGTCTTGAGAAATTTGTTTTTGTGAATAAAAAATTTACAATGCAACACAAAGAAATTAACAACATTATCAATAGCATAGTCACTCCCAGAAAAATAAAGGAATATATCCTTCAATGAAAAGTTTAAATCACATTTGATAAAATGAGAAAGATAACAACCCAAGCTCTCCCAAAGAGGCTTAACCTGATTGCAGTGGTAGAATAAATTAAGCAAAGTTTCGTCCTCAACCTTGCAAAATACACACAGGTCAGAGAGATCAGCAAAAGAGGCAATTTGTGAGTTGGTTGGGTAAACGTTATGAAGAATCTTAAAGTGTACCTCTCTAATTTTATTGGACATACAATACTTCTCTGGGAGTAACCATGCCCTCTTCCAGCAAATACTATCAAAAAAATTATTCCAGAAAAATTTACATCGAGGGGGTGTGTAAACTGTGTAATGTAACAATAGCTTTATAAGTTTACTATTACATTTTTTATCAATAAGGCTAACTCCATCCAATAAAAGTTTGGGCATAATTGTTTTTCTCTCATTAAAGAAAAGGTGTGTTTTAAATAAATGCACATAACTTGGAGACAAAGCTTTGATGACAGAATTGAAAGTTCTAGCAGGCAGAGGAAAATTATACAAAGTCATAAATTCTTCATATTCCAGTATACTGCCTTCATTTTTAAATAAATCCAAAACAAAAACAATACCTCTATCATACCACTTATCCATAAAAAATGATTTGTTTCGGATTAAAATGTTCAAGTTGTTCCACAGAATTTCTTTGTGTGGAGAAAAATTGTGCACATAACACAATTTCCAAGCAAGTAAAACTTGTTGGTGAAATTTGGAGAGAGAAATTGGTAATTTAGAAGGGGTGAAATAACATTTTAAAAGAAACTCTAAACTGCCTAATCTACGAAATATGGCATTGGGGATATAGTACCAGATTGAGCCATTACTGCAAAGACATTTTTTTAACCAACTAATTCTAAAAGAGCTGACTAATTCTTTAAAATGTAAAACTTCCAGTCCACCCTCAGAGCGTCTATTAGACAAAACAGATTTCCTAACTTTGTGAGATCTGTTCCTCCAGATAAAATTCAGTAAAATTTTGTCAATATCATCACAGATTTTGTCACTAACAAATAAAGATAAAGAGGGATAAACACAACGAGACAAACCCTCTGCTTTAGAAATAAGTACTCTCCCATATATTGACAGATCTCGTTGTATCCAACAATTAAATATGGTTCTTATTTTCTTTATTTTATGTAAAAAATTAAGTTGTTGGCGGAGCAATCTATCTTTAGTTAGGAAAATCCCCAGGTACTTGATACAGTCTTTTAAAGGTATATTGTGCATCAATGTTTGTTGAGTGTCATAAAGACAGAATAGTTCACACTTTGATACATTTAAATATAAACCTGAAGCTGCAGAGAAAGAATTAATAATATTGATACACAAGGGAATTTGACTTTGGTCTTTAAAAAATATTGTTGTATCATCAGCTAGTTGAGATATTTTAAATTCTTTACCAAATATAGAAATACCTTCTAAACTGGGATTTTGTAAAATAACAATTGATAACAATTCAACAGCTAACAGAAAAAGAAATGGAGAAATGGGGCAACCTTGGCGCACTCCTCTATCGCAATTAAAGCGTTTAGTAGTTTGAAAGCCAACCAAAACTGAAGAGTTAATATCATTATAAAGCATGCCCACCATGTTGAAGTTACATCCAAAACCAAAAAGGCTAAGAGATTTAAGCAAAAATTGGTGTTCTAAAGAGTCAAATGCTTTACAAAAATCCAAAAACATTATAATAGCTTCTGAATCAATATTCTCTGAATAATCAATAAGATCAAGAACTAATCTTATGTTGGAGCTAATATGCCTATTTTTCATAAATCCATTTTGTGTTTCGCCAATTATACTAGTAAGGCCAGATTTTAAACGAACTGCCAAAATTAAACCAAGTAATTTATAATCAACATTTAACAGTGATATAGGTCTCCAGTTTTCAATTAATAGTGGGTCTTTATCAGTTCATCTCTCAGAGTCATCTCTCTCCTTTTTTTAATACAGTCTTTAAACAAACTATGTAGAGGTTGCTTTAAGATGTCCCAAAAATGTAAATAAAATTCAACAGACAGGCCATCAGTACCTGGAGATTTTCCCTTCTTCATAGATTTCAGTGCATCCTCCATTTCAACTGTAGAGATATCAGAATCACAAAGTTGCTTAAAGTCATCCTTAATATCTGAAATCTTATCAATACTCAAAAGAAAATCATCTGATTTTTCTGAAGAAAACTAAGTATACAATTTTTTATAAAAGGAGTATACAAAAGTCTTGCTGATGTCCTTGGCTTGCTCTATTACTTTGACCTTCAGGAAATCCCATTTCTTGAGGAGTTTTGATGAAGTCTCAGCTCCAAACAACAGGTCAAAGTCTTTTGCCACCTAAAGGGGAAGAAGCAAGCATATGTGTATTTGATGATGGTGGTATAGTGGTGACCGATTTCATCTTTGAACAGCTGTTCTTGACATTGCAAAAACATAATAAATGTACTTTAAAGAAAAACAACTTACCAGGCCTTTTGTGTCAAGAAACCTTGGGAACACAGTAAGCACTGTGCTGCATTGCTCAGGATCATGGATCAACTTTTGTCTGTGCTGGAAGGTTTCTCTCATTTTCATGAACATCTGTTCGTTGTCTGTGCTGTGTTTCAGTAGAGATATGGCCTCACGACACTGGTCTCCCTCCAACTGCTGCACTTTAGTCACTTCTCTCACTAAGTTTGGTACGCTGCTGCCTGTAGTGTGAGAGCTCCTTCTCCGACCCCCACTGGTTCCGCCATTGCTGAGTTCTCGCTGTGTGTTTTTAATCTTCCAGGCAATGTAGCCCTCATTGCTGTCTATGTCAAAAAACTGTTCCTAAAGACTGCATCAACAAAGCTGGAAATGTACAGTATATATATAAAAGTTTCAGCATGAATCAATAGAGATCTTTAGAAAAGAAGTGTGAGAATGCACCAAAACATTATTTATTTGTTTATTAAGATTAACCTCACTTTGAAATATGTACTCACATAGCCTTTTTTGGAGTAGGGATCTTTTAGAGAGGGGAACAATGTTACTATCCTCAATGCATATTGTGCTCTTTTATCCATAGGGTTCTGTGGAATAAAAGTTGTGTATTAAAACCAACACAAATCCGCGCAAGGCCGCTCATTGGCCACGGTTGTCATTTAATGATAATCACAAATTTGATTTCAACTACCATATATGCAATTGAATACTATGAATATACACTTTACCAAATCATGCATTATAAAGCATTTTACTCACCCATACTTTTCAAACATTTCAGCAACAACAATGCTGACGAGATCACGGCGTGCTCGGTCCTTCATCTCTCCTGTCATTGCATATTTTGTAAGGATTTTCTCCCCTCCAGGCTTTTGTTCCAGAATTCTTTTGACAAGCTTGACAACAGGAAAAAACGTTGTGAAAAAAAAAATATATACATAAAGAGAAATGTTCTGAAAAAAAAATCACCTCTTTGGCTTGTGAAGAACTTTCATCAGTATGTAGACTTTTTGGGGATATCACAAAGGCGTCATCAATGCGCTGTCTTTTTCGGGGACATCAGAGTAGCATCACTGTCCGATGAGCGTGATGATAGTGTCAAGGTGTCTGTGCACAAGGACTGGACGGGAGAGTCTGAAAAGGGCAAACAGATCATCATTTTTTTTTTTTTTATTATTTCAGTGAATGTTTCCACAGGTTTAAGTGAGATGTTAAAAAAAGAGCATGGTGAGACTGCTTCCAGTTTTCTTTGCCATCTATAAATTACATGTGTTTAGGTAGTTAATGTGGCCAGACTTTAAGCAGTTTAGGCCATAATACATTAACTACTAGATGGCAAGACTGACTGTTTTTTGAGCAGTACTCGGGTCAACAGTCTTACCGGCTAATCCATTTTATCTCAAATGTAGTTCCCTTTCAAGGGAACTCGCGTTGCGTCGATTTGACGCTATGGGAACGCTTTGCGTGATTGCGTCATGAAGCACTTGTAAAATCAGTCCAATGGCGTATAGGCGGGTGACGTCATGGAAGGAAGCTATAAAGCGCACCCAGACCAAACATTGTCAGCTTCTGTGTCTTCAGCAAGCGCTCTGTATGAATCTGTCTCTGTCTATTTATTGTTGTTTGTCCACAAGCATATAATATATGATATATTATATACGACTGTAGTTAAAAGTCTCTGCTGTCCTGATGTAGAGTTCATGCTGCTTAAATGCAGGCCGTTTTATCTACCAAGAGAATTCTCTGTTGTGTATATCTGTGATGTGTATATCCCCCCAGATGCTAATGCTAAACAGGCTCTAGCACAGCTACACGACAATATTAATAACAGCCTGGCTGCAGATCCTGATAGTGTCTTTATAGCAGCGGGGGATTTTAACCATGCTGACTTAAAGACTGTACTACATAAATTCCATCATAATGTGAATTGTGCAACCAGAGGAGATAAAACACTAGATCAGGTGTATACCAATGTAGCTAAGGCTTACAAAGTCAAGGCATATCCTCATCTGGGTTTGAGTGATCATATTTCACTCATGCTTCATCCCCGGTACACTCCCATCATTAAGTCTGCTGGGCCCGAGGTGAAACTCGTTAGAATCTGGCCCAAAAATGCCGTCTCTGAGCTACAGGACTGTTTCTATCACACAGACTGGGATGTCTTTAGAGACCAGGAATTATCAACACGGCAGGCCCTTGATGAGTATACTGGCACAGTTATGGACTATATATATTTTTGTGTAGACAGGGTTACATCTTGGAAAACGATTCATATCTTTCCTAACCAAAAGCCATGGGTGACACAAGAGGTGCGACAGTTGATTAAAGACAGGGATGCAGCCTATAAGTTGAAACTGCAGGCAAAATCATCGGGACTACCCTCCCGGAGATCTCATCTGTGTACACCACCCGCTGTCTGCGTAAAGCACACAACATCATAAGAGACCGGTTCCATCCAGCACACGGCTTGTTCCGCCTGCTGCCGTCGGGCAGGAGGTACAGGTCTCCCAGCTAGAACCACTAGAATGGCCAACTGCCTCTACCCTCAGGCAGTTCGACTGCTGAATGAGCACCATTCCAGACTACCTCCTTCTGTTACCTAATTTACACATCTAACATTATTTAACATTACCCAACAACTGCAATAACTGTGAACTGGACTCTGCATTGTTGCAGCACACATAATTATACATTTTCATTGATTGGTAGTGATTCACCTTATATGCCCCTTCTTTGTTTATATGTGTCACTATGGCCCTATTTGTGGAGCTAGTATGGACTTTATCATCCAAAATTGCAATAATTGTAACTGGACTGTGCAGCTCTATAAGTGATTCCACTTGATATTCCTTTGTCTTGGTTGCTGTCTGTTGCAGTGCCCTGTAAACAAACTGTTTTTATTGGTGATCTTTTGCACTTTATGAAAACCACTGTCGATTGTTGCTCTGATGTAATTTCGTTGTACTTGCAATGACAATTAATAATAATAATAATAATAATAATAATAATAATAATAATAATAATAATAATAATAATAATAATAATAATATATCTAGACAGGACTATAATGGCGAGCAAACAGCATTTTGTATCGTGCGTTCCTCCCTGCCCTCGCTTCATTACGAGTGGGGATACACGCGATTTTTGTGTTGTTTGTTTGGGAGTAGAGCATGCTCGGTCAGCTCTAGTAAAAGGGGGCTGACAGTGTTCATTCATAAATTCACGACGTGTTACATATGCACTATCGAGAGTTTGAGCTCTACTCCTGTTGGCTTTCTTCTCGAGGAAAGAAAGTCAATAAAGATTATTTGGCTCGGATCTCGCGTTTGCTGAGGCAGCGCGTAGATAAAGGCTGCAATAAAGATTCTGTGACTCGATCTCGGATCTCGCGTGTGCTGAGGCCGCGCGTTGGTTACGGGGCTGAATAAGAGTTTAGTGGCTCGGATCTCGCGTTTGCCGAGGCAGCGCGTGGGTCTGCATCTCTGCAATAAGAATCTAATGGCTAGATCGCGTGTTTGCCGAGGCAGCGCGTGGATTATGCTTCTGCAATAAGAAGTGGTCTAGTGGATCAGATCGCGCGTTTGCCGAGGCAGCGCGTAGATTATTTGTCTACATCTCTCCAATAAGAATCTATTGGCCCAGATCTCGCGTTTGCCGAGGCAACGTATAGTAGTGGGTCAGCAATATGCGCAGGGAACTGAGCAGACGGGAATTTCCCTTTCTCTCTTTCTCTTACTGTATAATTGTGTGCGAACTGGTGTTTTGCACACTATTATTATAGTTCTTTTTGTGTTTGAGATTATAATATGTATTTAATTTTGAGAATTAAATTAAATATTTGTCTGGATTTGGAAGTAGATGTATGAAAATAATATATTCATTCTTTCATCCAGACCAAGTTCAAACTTGAGCTCATTTTCTGGCTGCATTTAATTGTGATGAAATTAAATGTTAATTAGGCCTACTTAACATAACAGAGTTTATGTCTGTATTAATACACTTTATTTAGCCTTTCACCTAGACCGTTTCTACTTGTCTGGTTTATATTTGGCTGCATTTAATTTTTAAGAAAATTAAATATGTACTTATCTGATCTCTGAGGAGATGTTCGTATTAATATAATATTCAGCCTTTCATCCAGACCGTGTTTACTTGTCTGGTTGATCTTTGGCTGCATTTAATTCTAAGGAAATAAATGGTGAAATTCCTGGGGGAAATGGATAACACCTCACTATACGGTGCCCATCCCCCTTCGGTGCTCTCAGGGGCCGTTCTGCCAACCCCATCATCTCGTGTGCTTCGGAGCGCAAAGGTCTTCAGTGAGTTCTTCAGTGAGGTCAGTGTCCGCCCGGAAACGTAGCAGCACTGGGATGCTCGCCCCCTTTGATGAGGGTCTCAGAGCAGTCAGTTCGGTTGTTCCCTGCCGGTTCGCCGTACAGGGCACCAAATTGGTTGCTTCATTAACACCTAGACCAGTCTTGATAGCCTGGTTCTCTTAGTAGATTTTTTGGCAGCGTATACTGCAGCCAAACATATCTCAACAGAAACAGAGTGTCTGTTCCCGATCCCCCACTAAAAGACTGGGGTCGGGTTGGCGCTCTCACCCGCAGCCTTCGAGGGGTAAGACGGATCTGAGGACCGTCATTATTTCCAAGAAGGCTGCGGGGAAAAGGTCCTGACACCCGAGGGGTCAGGCCAATGAGGGCAGTCTCCTCTGAAGTAAAGCGGTTAACACCTCATTATACGGTGCTGTCCTTCGGTGCCCTCAGGGGACCGTTATGCTAACCCCGCCACTTCATGTGTTTCGGGGCGCAGCGGTCTCCGGGAAGCACATATCTCAGGGTCCACCCGGAAACGTAGTGGTCCTGGGATGCCCTCCCCCTCCAAGGAGGGTCCTAGAGCAGTCAGTTTGGTCGTTCCCTGCCGGTTCGCCGTACAGGGCACTGAATTGGTTGTTCGAGAAACACCTAGACCAGTCTTGAGAGACTGGTTCTCTTAGTACATTTTTTTTTGGCAGCGTGGGAACTTCTGCCAAACATATCTCAACAGTAGAAGAGTGTCTGCTCCCGAGCCCCCACTAAAGGACTGGGGTTCAGGCTGGCGCTCTCAACCGCAGTCTTTTAGGGGTAAGATGGATCTGAGGACCGTCATTATTTCCAAGAAGGCTGTGGGGAAAAGGTCCTGACGCCCGAGGGGTCAAGCCAATGAGGGCAGTCTCCCACGAAGTAAAGCGGTTAACACCTCTTTTATGGTGCCCGCTGCCCTTCGGTGCCCTCGGGGGACCGTCATGCTAACCCCGCCACCTCGTGTGTTTCGGGGCGCAACGGTCTCTGGCGAGCTCATATCTCAGGGTCCACCCGGAAACGTAGTGGTCCTGTGATGCCCGCCCCCTCCGTGGAGGGTTCCAGAGCAGTCAGTTCAGTCGTTCCCTGCCGGTTCGCCGTTACAGGGCGACGGTCTGTCTGCTCAACTAAATCCAGAAGCCAGTCTCGAGAGGCTGTTACCTTTAGTAAATTTTTGACAGCGTGGAAGCTACTGCCAAATATTTCTCGTTGGGTCCTGCAGACCACAGAAAAGGGTTATCATAGGGTCTCGCCCGCCCAGGTTTATGGGGGTCCTATCCACCGTGGTGGGCCCCAAGCAGGTTCTGGTAATGGAACAAGAAGTGAAAACCCTGTTGGAAAAAAGGGCCAATAGAATATTGGCCATCCTTCCATATCACAGGAAGTTCCTGAGGTTTGCTTTCGGGGGCAAAGCGTACCAATATCGAGTTCTTCTGTTCGGCCTAGCAATATCACCCCACACTTTCACGAAATGCGTAGATGCAGCTCTGGCGCCACTGCGTCTGCAGGGTATTTGCATCATGAACTACATCAACGATTGGTTGATTCTAGCTCAGTCGCATTAGTTGGCGGTTCGGCATCGAGATGTCGTTCTCGCTCACAGGAAAGAGTTGGGGTTACGGCTAAACGCCAAAAACAGTGTGCTTTCTCCATTACAGAGAACCACTTTTCAAGGCGTGGTTTGGGACTCAATGTCGATGCAGGCATACCTCTCACCTGCACGCATAGAGTACATCCTGTCGGCTGTGAAAAGAATAAAGCTAGGCCAGTCACTCACTGTAAAACCGTTTCAGAGACTCTGGGGTCTGATGGCAGCAGCGTCCAACGTGATACTTTTTGGCCTGTTGCACATGAGACCCCTGCAGTGGTGGCTCAGGACCAAAGGGTTTCCCAGAGGGGCAACCCCTTTCGCATGATCAGGGTCACGCGGCGATGCTTACGTGCCCTAGTTATGTGGAAGAAGCCTTGGTTCTTATCCCAGGCTCCTGTGTTGGGCGCTCATTGTCGTCGCTTCACGCTTACGACGGATGCTTCCCTCACGGGCTGGGGTGCGATCATGGATGATCGCTCGGTGCCCGGGGATGGGTCACCATCTTACCTGGCATTTAATCACCTGGTGATGATGGTTTAGGCTCTACATCCCTGGGCACCAGATTCAGGGAGCAGACATCATGTCGAGGCAGGGGCTGAGGCCCAGGAAAGGGAGACTCCACCCCGAGGTGGTGGAGCTCATATGGAGTTGCAGATGTGGCTGTACTGCATCTGTACATGGTTTCCCTGATTGTTCTACTCCCGGGAGTTCTGGAGAACAGAGTTTTGGAAATGTGTGTTTTGCCTCTGTGGGGCCCAACTCATTGACTCAGGTCTCTCAACTAAGGTTGTTGAGGCCACGATAACTCTAGAGCTCCCTGCACAGGAAACAAACCGGTTTCCTCCGTGGCAGGAGGAGTATGGCGGCTTTGTAGCCTCGTAGTTGGGGTATCCCTACAAGAGCTGGTGATCCGGCAGGCTATTCCTTTCGGCACACACTCATTGGGTTTACAACCTATTTTTGGGCTTTACTCCTGGGTCCCAGGTTGATTCTGTCTTTGTTGTGCTCGCCTGATTTCACACAAGACAGGCACTGGTCACTATGGTGGCGTTGGTATAGACGTTCCCATAGCGTCAAATCGACGCAACGCGAGTTCCCTTGAAAGGGAACGCCTCGGTTACGACTGTAACCTCGGTTCCCTGAAGAGGGAACGAGACGTTGCGTCACCCTGCCATACTTCCGGCGTGCCTGTGATCGACTTGCTTCGACCTATCAGAAGTTGACAATGTTTGGTCTGGGTGCGCTTTATAGCTTCCTGCCATGACGTCACCCGCCTATACGCCATTGGACTGATTTTACAAGTGCTTCATGACGCAATCACGCAAAGCGTTCCCATAGCGTCAAATCGACGCAACGCGAGTTCCCTCTTCAGGGAACTGAGGTTACAGTCGTAACCGAGGAGTTTTTCAAATATCCCTAACGTGAACAGAGATAAGGTTGGAAATCTGCATAGTGGTCCTTTAACAGAGAAAGCGTAAATCGGACATTGGTGAGAAGATACTGTTTTGGTTTTGTGATAGCAAATAAATTACAATGTTAACACATTGGTATTGTAACCATGCAATGTACACTGTAATTGTACAACCATTTACCAGAAACTGAAAGAACATTAACAATGGTCCACAGGATGTCTCCTTTTTCCTCCAGGATGTCGCTGAAGACCGTTTCGTCAACCTCTGTTCCACTGTCATCCGGCACATACAGGTGCTGGTCATATAATTAGAATATCATCAAAAAGTTGATTTATTTCAGTAATTCCATTCAAAAAGTGAAATTTGGATATTATATTAATTCATTACACACAGACTGATATATTTCAAATGTTTATTTAATTTAATTGTGATGATTAAAACTGACAACTAATGAAAATCCCAAATTCAGTATCTCTGAAAATTAGAATATTACTTAAGACCAATACAAAAAAAGGATTTTTAGAAATGTTGGCCAACTGAAAAGTATGAATATGAAAAGGATGAGCATGTACAGCACTCAATACTTAGTTGGGGCTCCTTTTGCCTGAATTACTACAGCAATGCGGCGTGGCATGGAGTCGATCAGTCTGTGGCACTGCTCAGGTGTTATGAGAGCCCAGGTTGCTCTGATAGTGGCCTTCAGCTCTTCTGCATTGTTGGGTCTGGTGTATCGCATCTTCCTCTTCACAATACCCCATAGATTTTCTAAAGGGTTAAGGTCAGGCGAGTTTGCTGGCCAATTAAGAACAGGGATACCATGGTCCTTAAACCAGGTACTGGTAGCTTTGGCAATGTGTGCAGGTGCCAAGTCCTGTTGTAAAATGAAATCTGCATCTCCATAAAGTTGATAAGCAGCAGGAAGCATGAAGTGCTCTAAAACTTCCTGGTAGACAGCTGCGTTGACCTTTGACCTCAGAAAACACAGTGGACTAACACCAGCAGATGACATGGCACCCCAAACCATAGGCGTAGCCACACCTAAAAATAGATGAATTATTTTTTAAAGTCTTAATAAAAATGTTTTTCTAAACTTGGACTATTGTTGTTTACTTACAATATTGTACATTTAAAATGTATTTTAATTTTGTAATTATTATCGTTAAAAAAATATCTGCCGACATTCGGACTGCCAACCAATCCGCAAACAGTCGCTGACTGATGGTAACAAGGTTGTGCTGTTGAGTCTCGCGCCTCATGAGGAGAAATGGAAACAATGAGTGCAGTTCACACAAAAAAAACTTAATGAACATACAGCGGTTAAAAAATTCATGCGGAGTTTTTATATTTATAACATATGATATGATACAGTTAAGCAACATCATACGACCACGAGTACTGAATACCATCACAATTGAAAATGTGACACTGATTTCATATGGCAGTTCAATAAACAAGTAATTAATATCAAGTCACTTACATTTTAGACACAATATTGACTGTTTTTGTTCTATTTGAGCAGCGAAAAAATATCACAGCAGAACCACAGCGCATCAAACATAACCGCATTACTGAATGATTCAGCGCTTTGAATGAATCAGTTGAGTCAAAGATTCAATGACCCATTGCACATTGGTAACATGTGCATCATTTTTAAAATTATTGGTTGATGTTAATATGGGTGTGTTAATGGGTGTGGGTATATAAGATTGGTTACATTGTGATCTTATTGCACACTGAAGAAGGCACGCGCCGAAACGCGTTTGTGCAAATAAAACAATTTATGCATAGTGCGGCCTCTTTCCTGTTTATATATTCTAATCATCAGGCCAGCATTCTTAAAGTATTAAGTTTAATCATTGAGTGAAGCCTGCTCCTATTTCCATTCATTCATTGTTCTATTTGAGCGGAGCTCCTCAAAACATGTCTTACGAAGAAGTGGAGCTTCTCACTGATGTGAGAGCTAGCACGTTTGCCTACACCGAAAAAGACTCTGAGCAAATTCTTTTTCCCATACTAACGATTGAAATGCCGACTGATACTTGGGAGACACAATATAATCAACTGGAGGATTTACGCAAGAAAGAAACAAGAGCACTGCTCCACGGTAGTGTACTTTCCCAATACTGGAGGAACAAACGCATACCCAGAGGATTACGCATTATGAAGGAACCTACATTGGGCCGTGATGATCCGGAGTTAGAAATGTAAATGTAAGAAATGGTGCGATATCCTCAATAAGTGTTCTCTCGATCTGATGTTGTTAATAGTCCACAATCAAAACAAGAAACTTGCCACAATCAAACAAGAGATTACCGACCTAGAGGCACAGCTGACGACAAAATTCTCCTCTATGCAACTCAAAGAACTCCTACAGAAATGTGACGCGCAGATAAGTGCATACAAAACGGAGACGCAACATAAAAAAATTGAGAAATATCGTAGAGACACTATGGATTATCGCAACTATAATGTCTACCCTTGGCTTCGTGACAACTACGGCCTGGGAGGCAGGTCAAAACAAAGACAAAGACAACGCAATGCCGTGAGTAGTGCCTCATCTGGAGACTTGAGCACTGACACCGACTCGTCTTCAACTAGACGTTTTTTACGTTCCAACACCGGACCTCCTCCAGGCCCTTTCCGGGTGACTCAGGGCGGCATCACAAAACGCGGAGGGGGAGGAAGAAGCATAAAATGGCAGAGATAAAGGACAGTGTCATCAATATCTCAACTAAACAGCTAAGTCAAGATCAAATTTCTGTCTTATCCAAAGGTCTTACATTTGTACCCGTAAAGGGGAATGACCCTTTTGTGACTAAAATAGAAATGTTTAAGTTTTTTAGATCTATTCGTCTCAAGGCTTTCTATTCAAAAGGCATTGTAAGACAATATAGTCAACATACGAATATTTCTTCTGAGGAATCTTCCCCCCTCCCGTATCTGAAAAGACTGTTTAAACCTAAGAGCACCTTTCTCCCTCCCATGAACAATTCGTCAGTGGAAACATTCTGCCGGCTGGTAGAACAAGATGTTTTTTCCTGCTTAAAGCCTGATGACTATTTTATTAGACATAATCTGCTGTCCTCCGAGAAAGAAGCATTGCATACATTGATGGCTGATGATGATATAATTATTAAATCTGCAGACAAGGGAGGCTCCATTGTCATTCAGGACAGGGCTGCTTATGTACAAGAAATAGAGAGGCAGCTTGGTGACGTTAACTTTTATGCTCGTTTACACTGTGATCCCACTATGAAGTTTAGTGAAGAGATTAAAACTATACTAAAGAGAGCTGCATCTGACGCAATAATTAATGAAAAAGAGTACAAGTTTTTGTTACAAACTAACCCATTGAGACCAGTGATATATACGTTGCCTAAAATTCATAAAAGGTTGGATAATCCGCCTGGCCGTCCAATTGTATCTGCCAATCAATACGTAACTGAGCCGTTGTCTAAATTTGTTGACCATCATATAAAATATTTTGTGTATAACCTGCCATCCTTTTTAAAAGATACTACCGATTTTCTGATGAAACTGTCATGTATTGGAGAGGTTAACACAACTGATCTATTGTGCTCTATGGATGTGACCAGTTTGTATACTAATATCCCGCATGATGCAGGGTTAGCGGCCTTAGGGTATTACCTACAGATAAATCAAGTGCCACATACAGAGTTTCTATTGTCATTGGCTAATGAAGTTCTAACAAAAAATTATTTCATGTTTCAAAATACATTTTTTCTACAAACTCAAGGCACTGCCATGGGTTCACCCATGGCGCCTAATTATGCCAATCTCTTTATGGGTAAATTTGAACATGATTTTATCTGTAATTCTAATCCTTTTAAACAGCATCTTAAAGTGTGGTACAGATATATAGATGACATATTTTTTGTATGGTCGGGCTCAAAAGAAGAACTGATTGCTTTTCATGATTATGTAAATACTAGATCGTCCTCTATCAAATTCACACTGACTCATGATTATAAGACCTTGCCCTTTTTGGATGTTCTAGTGAAGAAGGTAGACAACACGATACACACTGAAATTTATCGTAAAGAAACGGATCGCAACTCTTTTTTGCACTATCAGAGTTTCCATCCACCCTCTCTCAAATGTAGTCTGCCTTACAGTCAACTGTTGAGAGTGCGCCGTATCTGTAGTGATGATGAGGACTTTGAGCGACAAGCGGGGCAACTATGTCAAAGATTTATCGACAGGGGTTATACATGTAATTTAGTGCGTGACTGTTTAGAGCGTGCGCGCAGTCTACAGCGCGCTGACTTGATGACCAAACGTATCGATCAGAAAAGCTCTAACAATACTTCAGTTACCTTTGTATCGACCTACGGTCAGATCTCAAATAGTTTAAAGAATATTGTGCAACGCCATTGGCACATTCTAAGTAGTGACCCGCACATAGGGCACATTTTCCAAGATCTACCGCGTAGTTGCTATAAACAAGCACCCAATCTTAGAGATCGATTAGTGCGCTCACACCTTCCTGCACATCCCCAGTCGCCTTTTCCCTTTAAAATTCCACACGGTCATTTTAAGTGTTTGAACTGTGCGGCATGTAATTTTATGCTCACAGATAATGTGCTTACACATCCAAAAACAGGCAGAATATATAAAGTAAACGGCAGAATCACATGTTTATCCACCTTTATTGTGTATTTACTGACGTGTCCTTGTGGGCTGTTTTATGTGGGTAAAACGAAGCGACAATTAAAAACCCGTATTTTTGAGCATAAATGGGCTATCAGAAAGAATGATGACAAATCATCAGTCGCAAGGCATTTCAATTCTGCGGGACATAATGTCAATATGCTCAAATTTATGGGCCTAGAGTGTGTCGATCAGTCTCCAAGAGTGGGAGGCCCTGAGAACCGCCTCCTTCAAAGAGAGGCTTGGTACATTTTTAGCTTAAACACATGTATCCCCAATGGAATGAATGAAGATCTGTCACTAAGCTGTTTTTTGTAAATGTAATACTAGTATGTGGATTCTATGTGGATTCTAAACATGTATCAATAGTCTTTGCCTTTCATTAATGGACTGATTGAAACATTGGTAACATGTGCATAATTTTTTAAATTATTGGTTGATGTTAATATGGGTGTGTTAATGGGTGTGGGTTTATAAGATTGGTTACATTGTGATCTTGTTGCACACTGAAGAAGGCACGCGCCGAAACGCGTTTGTGCAAATAAAACAATTTATGCATAGTGCGGCCTCTTTCCTGTTTATATATTCTAATCATCAGGCCAGCATTCTTAAAGTATTAAGTTTAATCATTGAGTGAAGCCTGCTCCTATTTCCATTCATCCATTAAACAACTGCCTCATTCCTGAACGATTCAGCCGTTTGAACGAATCATTAGAATAAATGACTCAATAACTCACTCATTAAGAGTGAGTGCCGCCCCCTACTGGTGGTTTAGTTTCGTGTTTAAAAGTAGGCTATAATTCTATTTGTATATTCAAAAAATATTTAAAACAATCTCATAACATTATTTAATGCAGTTGTAATATTTCAGTGTAAATTAATTAATTTGATTGGTAACAGCCATATAGTTTCTTATTATTTCAATTTAATTTATTGATAAAATTTAAGAATTTAAAATGAAAGACATATTTAAACTAATTAGGGAAAAATGCTCGTTATAAAGGTTAAAATATCATAAATATGCAGGTTTAAATATGTAAAGTCCCATTTTTTTCTGGACAACCATTTTTTTTACTTGGACAAGTGAATGACCAATTTTCTATTACTTGACAATAAATGTGGCACACCCAGTTTTTCTTATGCACACCCAGAGACGCTTTTCTGGCTACGCTAGTGCCCCAAACCATCACTGATTGTGGAAACTTTACACTGGACTTAAAGTAACGTGGATTCTGTGTCTCTCCTCTCTTCCTCCAGACTCTGGGACCTTGATTTCCAAAGGAAATGCAAAATTTACTTTCATCAGAGAACATAACTTTGGACCACTCAGCAGCAGTCCAGTCCTTTTTGTCTTTAACCCAGGCGAGACGCTTCTGACACTGTGTCTTGTTCAAGAGTGGCTTGACACAAGGAATGTCACAGCTGAAACCCATGTCTTGCATACGTTTGTGCGTGGTGGTTCTTGAAGCACTGACTCCAGCTGAAGTCCACTCTTTGTGAATCTCCCCCACATTTTTGAATGGGTTTTTTTTCACAATCCTCTCCAGTGTGCGGTTATCCCTATTGCTTGTACAATTTTTTCTACCACATCTTTTTCGTTTCCTTCGCCTCTCTATTAATGTGCTTGGACACAGAGCTCTGTGAACAGCCAGTCTCTTTAGCAATGACCTTTTGTGTCTTACCCTCCTTGTGCAAGATGTCAATGGTCGTCTTTTGGACAGCTATCAAGTCAGCAGTCTTCCCCATGATTGTGTAGCCTACAGAACTAGACTGAGACACCATTTAAAGGCCTTTGCAGGTGTGTTGAGTTAATTAGCTGATTAGAGTGAGGCACCAGGTGTCTTCAATATTGTAGCATATGGACAATCTCATTATGACTCACTCATTCCAACATGCCAAAAACCTTTTAGCCCCTGACTTTGGCCCGGTAACTCACAAGGATCGCACCAAAGGGTCTGGGTCCAAATTGTCCATTGACACCTTTATGGCAGGACAGTGTTTACACAAACGTCAATAAACCAGAATGCGTGAGCTTCAAACAACTCCTATCGCCCCCAACATCCCTTTACAACGGGAAAGAATTCCTGGGTGAAGACTTAACAACGCACACGCACACGCACACACAACGAAACTTTCTTGTAGTGAAACCTAAAATATGTGTAATTCTGAAAAGTATACAATATATTCATTTATGCCTTTGTGTTTCTGCTTTTGTACCAAGCCTAGTTATGATTTTATAATCATGTAGCTTAACTCTAAGTGCTCATATCAAACTCTAAGAGTATATACCCAACTTTATATATGCAAAACCTACATTTCTTGGTACCGAATTAATCCTCTCGGTCTGCTTTAGCTAAAAAAATATATTAGGTTAGGATAAAATGTTTTACACTATGTTTCCCATTCTTGATAGTAGAAAGGGGCGAAGTCTGATACCGCCATAAACCATGCAAATTAGGTTGTTAGAAGAAACAAAGAAATCTTTTCCCGCCCAAGATTGCCGAATGTCATTGGTCAATTTGCTCCTGAGGAGGCGTGGATCATCTTCTTTGAAAAGATGAGGGCCCAGACTCCTCGCTCTCTTCTCTTCGTAATCCTTGGACGACTCCACTTCTCTCTTCCTTTGTGTTCGAGTTCTAGCTTTTCTTATTTTCATTTAGTTCTTTTCTTTGTTTTAAACCTTGTGCCGTAGTCATTTCGACCTCCGGGTGAAACGGACTTAGCCTGATTTCCAGCAACTCACCTACACGTAACGCTCTGAACTTCCCGCGAGATACACGCGTTCCGAAACCAGTTCCAGGACGCACGAGGACCACACACCCACGCAGCCTTGTTTCAGCCACACAAAGGTCTATAATGCAAGTAGCCTATTTATTTCCATCGAAATCTAAATGTCTTTAGAGCTGTTTATCCCTGCTTTAAGGTGTGTGATTTCTTGCTGGTTCTTAAGGGTTAACTGTTGTGTGAAATTTGCTATCTCTGTGATCTGCTTTCTCTCTCTTCGTTTCCTTACTTCCGTTATTCATTATTCTGTATATATTCTTTGTTAAATGTAATTTGTGCTATAGTTTCATTTATTAAACCCTCATTATACTCTTTATTGTCTCTGACTGGTGCTCATCAAACAAAGCCTCTTAAATTTGTGATCCTAAGCTACAAGCTTGATATTGATAAATACTTTAATTAGTAATATTATCAGAAATTTATTCTTCATAAACAGAAGGATAGCTTTTCCTGATAGTGATCAGAATAATCCTTTTCGCGATCTGATCAGAGAATCATCAGTAGGTTCGGTGGACGAACAGACCAGGCGAAATGCAGTTAATTCTGTTTAAAGGATATTCTAAAAATGTATATAGCCTATCTGTATATTATATGTATTCATAATTGATTATAATTCGTTGTGGTCAATTGTGTATATATGTATGTGCAGGTACCTGGACTATATATATTCCTTTTTTGGGCAATTTAAAATTGTAGGTGATAACTCATAACCCGTATGATCATTTATTAATTGTGAATTATTAATTATTGATTATACATTCCCCTCATTTGAGCTGAGACCCTACAATATTGAACCTTTTCACAATATTCTAATTTTCTGAGATACTGATTTTGGGGTTTTCATTAGTTGTCAGTTGTAATCATCAAAATTAAAAGGAATGAACACTTTAAATATATCAGTCTGTGTGTAATGAATGAATATAATATCCAAATTTCACTTTTTGAATGGAATTACTGAAATAAATGTTTACTTTAAAAAACGAAGTCAAATAATTCACTGGCTTACCATGGTACCTCGATGAGGTACGACTACGAGTAAATGTCCGGGTAAGAAACCTCTGGCCACTGGGTGGGGTTGTTACACCAATTTGATGCTGGGAGAATGAAGGGACATGTTTTAAATTGACCAAATTAAGTTTGTTGTTGTCTATCTTTCACGCTCTATGGCAGACAGGGTGGATATATAATTACTTGAGATGTTTAATCTTAGTGGTTTCTAGGGTGACCAGAAGTCCCGAAAAATTCGGGACAGTCCCGAAATCTAAGCTGTTGTCCCGAATCCCGAATCCGGCCCTGATTGTCCACTGGTTTCTTAAGTTATTCACGCCTGTCGGTTGTGTACGGACGTTGTTTTGTGACGCTATTTTGTATTGAAGTCTATGGGAAGTCTTTTTATTTTCTCCTAAAAGTGGGCGTGAACAGAGAGACATCTATGAGACATTCTATGACGTTGAGCCGGTTGTGCGTATTACTTTCATGGACTCTTATGTAGTCATAATAAAGTCACTTGTGGTACAGCGTTTTAAAGTGAACATGGAAGATAATTGTGTTTTTTGTAAAATTTCCCCTGAGACTATTAATCATCTATTTTAGAAGTGTCCCAAGACCCAAAAATTTTGGAGAGAACTCAGTAATTACTTACAAAGAAAAGCTATGATTCCTGTTAACTTTGAAGAAGTTGATATTATACTAAAATGTTTTTCATTTGATGGTGATAAAAAACCTTTCTTTATATTTGATTTAATTATTATGATTGCCCGTTACTGAAATTCATAAAGTCAAATGCCAAATTTTGAACAATTTAAAATTGATTTTAAAATATATTTAGAAACAATATCCACATATAAAAACTTAAAAGCAAGGAAAACTACACAGCTGTTTAATAGGTACAAGTTATTTTTTTTTTTTGTAAAGTGCCTTTCTTTCCCCCCTTTTGTTACACATGTATGGTTATATGTACTCCTGTATGTAAATTGTTTTGTTGTTATTACAATACATACAGGTCCTTCTCAAAAAATTAGCATATTGTGATAAAGTTCATTATTTTCCATAATGTAATGATAAAAATTAAACTTTCATATGTTTTAGATTCATTGCACAACAACTGAAATATTTCAGGTCTTTTATTGTTTTAATACTGATGATTTTGGCATACAGCTCATGAAAACCCAAAATTCCTATCTCAAAAAATTAGCATATCATGAAAAGGTTCTCTAAACGAGCTATTAACCTAATCATCTGAATCAACCAATTAACTCTAAACACCTGCAAAAGATTCCTGAGGCTTTTAAAAACTCCCAGCCTGTTCCATTACTCAAAACTGCAATCATGGGTAAGACTGCCGACCTGACTGCTGTCCAGAAGGCCATCATTGACACCCTCAAGCAAGAGGGTAAGACACAGAAAGAAATTTCTGAACAATTAGGCTGTTCCCAGAGTGCTGTATCAAGGCACCTCAGTGGGAAGTCTGTGGGAAGGAAAAAGTGTGGCAAAAAACACTGCACAACGAGAAGAGGTGACCGGACCCTGAGGAAGATTGTGGAGAAAGACCGATTCCAGACCTTGGGGGACCTGCGGAAGCAGTGGACTGAGTCTGGAGTAGGAACATCCAGAGCCACCGTGCACAGGCGTGTGCAGGAAATGGGCTACAGGTGCCGCATTCCCCAGGTCAAGCCACTTTTGAACCAGAAACAGCGGCAGAAGCGCCTGACCTGGGCTACAGAGAAGCAGCACTGGAGTACCCACAGTCAGTGATGGTCTGGGGTGCCATGTCAGCTGCTGGTGTTGGTCCACTGTGTTTTATCAAGGGCAGGGTCAATGCAGCTAGCTATCAGGAGATTTTGGAGCACTTCATGCTTCCATCTGCTGAAAAGCTTTATGGAGATGAAGATTTCATTTTTCAGCACGACCTGGCACCTGCTCACAGTGCCAAAACCACTGGTAAATGGTTTACTGACCATGGTATTACTGTGCTCAATTGGCCTGCCAACTCTCCTGACCTGAACCCCATAGAGAATCTGTGGGATATTGTGAAGAGAAAGTTGAGAGACGCAAGACCCAACACTCTGGATGAGCTTAAGGCCGCTATCGAAGCATCCTGGGCCTCCATAACACCTCAGCAGTGCCACAGGCTGATTGCCTCCATGCCACGCCGCAATTTCTTTCTGTGTCTTACCCTCTTGCTTGAGGGTGTCAATGATGGCCTTCTGGACAGCAGTCAGGTCGGCAGTCTTACCCATGATTGCGGTTTTGAGTAATGAAACAGGCTGGGAGTTTTTAAAAGCCTCAGGAATCTTTTGCAGGTGTTTAGAGTTAATTAGTTGATTCAGATGATTAGGTTAATAGCTCGTTTAGAGAACCTTTTAATGAAATGCTAATTTTTTGAGACAGGAATTTTGGGTTTTCATGAGCTGTATGCCAAAATCATCAGTATTAAAACAATAAAAGACCTGAAATATTTCAGTTGGTGTGCAATGAATCTAAAATATATGAAAGTTTAATTTTTATCATTAGATTATGGAAAATAATTAACTTTATCGCAATATGCTAATTTTTTGAGAAGGACCTGTATATTTAAAAAAAAAAAAGTATCACGAGATCCTTGACGTTATAATAAACAAGAAAAATATATGTGATGCTGCTGCTTGTGATCTGTAACATGAACTAAGCATGGTATTGTATATTTTTCTTGCAGAATATCTGCAACTAGTACATACTAACAGAGTTAGTTTTAATAATTGTTTCTTTTAAAAATTAAATAATATTTTAGCTGTACATGTTGTTTATACTGGAATATATTGCAAAAAATATATAAAATGATTGGTAATATTAAAAATAAATAAATAAATAATGTTTTTACAGAGGCTGTAAGAAGCACATGTGAAAAAAAAGTACAAATAAAGCTGTGCATATACACTGCTGAAATATTTAAAATATACATAAAGTTTGTATTCCTCTGAATAAAACGAGAGACTCGTGAACCTCAGAGTGAGAAACTTTATTGATAAAGGCAAGAAAATACATACAGCAAATATACAGCAGTAGTAAAGTGAGATCTGTGTCTCTATTAACTTTTTTTGTATCTGAGAGAAATATAAACAATAAAGCCTTACAAATAAGATTTTTCTTTAAAAAATCTCAAAAATAATCAAGCTCAATTATTCAGTATTTATCAAAAAAACACAAGAAGAACAAAAAACACACTTGAAGAACCTTTAAAGTTCAGCGTTCTGCTTTAGATTGCAATACTTCCTAAAAAAGATGAACATACAAAGACATGAATTAATAAATTTCACAGATACTTATACATGCGAAATCAGTTTGTGAGAAATGACGTCATCAGTCATGTACCTGATGTGTGAATATGTGCTTGATCTCGTTCAGCTCTTCTGGATCTGATGTCATAAACCAGAATGATGACAGTAGCCACGCCCACCAGAGCAGAGAGGACCAATCGGATCACAGCTTCAGTAGGACCACAACAGTGGACAGAGTCTGAGGAATAAACACATCAAACTGAGATCAGATCAGTCAATAAACACTAATATCAGCGCTGACATCAACTAATATTTCTGAGTACACAGAAATATGATCAAATCTAATCAACAATCTTATATTTGGT